>CM046728.1:23908303-23940303 GCA_025584915.1 Monochamus saltuarius | reverse complement strand
TATTCTTTTAATGGCAATAATAAAAAGTAATGGTTGGTTTATTTCTGGAAAAATATAATACATACTGAATACATTTTTTACTGTATTAGAAAGGCATTTTAAGCTAATATAAATCAAATCTCCTACAATTCCTATCAATGAAGTCATATGTATGTTCTCTGATACCAAACATCTAGGTATGCTAATGAATAATTCCACAGACTCTATATACAGGGTGTCTCGCTTAAAAGTGGAACAAGCCTGTACTATGCCTACCGTTCGACCGATTTCAATAAACTTTTTTTCGTTGGATACACCTTCAAAAAGTCTATCTTCGACATACCTGGTGTTCTCTAAAATTTGAAACCGTGGCCGACTACGATACAATTTATGTGGCCTAAAATCGGAAAACCATATTAGGGATTTTTTTATTCAAAAAATTCCCACGAATTCTTGATCAGGACCCCATAAAACCCTACCAACCAAATTGTCATAGCCACATTATACAGGGTGCTCAGGATAGCTTGGGTGTCTCGCGTAAAAGTGGAACAAGCCTGTACCATGCCTACCGTTCGACCGATTTCAACAAACTTTTTTTCGTTGGATACACCTTCAAAAAGTCTATCTTCGACATACCTGGTGTTCTCTAAAATTCGAAACCGTGGCCAACTACGATACAATTAATATGGCCTAAAATCGGAAAACCATATTAGCGAATTTTTTATTCGAAAAATTCCCACAAATTCTTGATCAGGACCCCATAAAACCCTACCAACCAAATTTTCATAGCCACATTATACAGGGTGCTCAGGATAGCTTGGGTGTCTCGCTTAAAAGTGGAACAAGCCTGTACCATGCCTACCGTTCGACCGATTTCAACAAACTTTTTTTCGTTGGATACACCTTCAAAAAGTCTATCTTCGACATACCTGGTGTTCTCTAAAATTCGAAACCGTGGCCGACTACGATACAATTTATGTGGCCTAAAATCGGAAAATCATATTAGGGATTATTTATTAGCAAAATTGCCACGAATTCTTGATCAGGACCCCATAAAACCCTACCAACCAAATTTTCATAGCCACATTATACAGGGTGCTCAGGATAGCTTGGGTGTCTTGCTTAAAAGTGGAACAAGCCTGTACCATGCCTACCGTTCGACCGATTTCAACAAACTTTTTTTCGTTGGATACACCTTCAAAAAGTCTATCTTCGACATACCTGGTGTTCTCTAAAATTCGAAACCGTGGCCGACTACGATACAATTTATGTGGCCTAAAAACGGAAAATCATATTAGGGATTTTTTTATTCAAAAAATTCCCACGAATTCTTGATCAGGACCCCATCAAACCCTACCAACCAAATTTTCATAGCCACATTATACAGGGTGCTCAGGATAACTTGGGTGTCTCGCTTAAAAGTGGAACAAGCCTGTAACATGTCTACCGTGCTACCGATTTCAATAAACTTTTTTTTGTTGGATACACCTTCAAAAAGTCTATCTTCGACATACTTGATATTCTCTAAAATTCGAAACCGTGGCCGACTGACTACGATACAATTTATGTGGCCTAAAAACGGAAAATCATATTAGGGATTTTTTTATTCAAAAAATTCCCACGAATTCTTGATCAGGACCCCATCAAACCCTACCAACCAAATTTTCATAGTCACATTATACAGGGTGCTCAGGATAACTTCGGTGTCTCGCTTAAAAGTGGAACAAGCCTGTAACATGTCTACCGTGCTACCGATTTCAATAAACTTTTTTTGTTGGATACATCTTCAAAAAGTCTATCTTCGACATACTTGATGTTCTCTAAAATTCGAAACCGTGGCCGACTACGATACAATTTATGTGGCCTAAAATCGGAAAATCATATTAGGTATTATTTGATTCGAATAATTCTTACGAATTGTTGATCAGCGCCCCAGAAAACCTTACCAACCAAATTTTCGTTGCCACATTATACAGGGTGCTCAGGATAACTTGGGTGTCTCGCTTAAAAGTGGAACAAGCCTGTAACATGCGTACCGTTCGACTGATTTCAATAAACTTTTTTTCGTTGGATATACTATGACTAAGTACAAAAATTTTAATATCTGAAACTTTAACAACTTAAATTTCTTGTATGTCCAAAACAATGCAGTTACAAAAAAACTATTAAAATTTCGATAGTTAGTAGACAAAATTGGTATTTATTGTCTTTTTTATTTCAGGTCCATTCAATATAATACTGTAACCTATTATAATGGTTTACTAATAAACTAAAATAGAAATGTCAAAATTAAATATGACCATCTACATCCATATCTATACAATGCTCTGAATATAATAAATAATGTTGTACTTAGGAATTGAGTCACATGCCTCATACAAAAACTTTGATAAACAGGAAATAGATCAATTATCCAAATCATTTTGAAAAAATAAACGAATTATATTCAAAAGCGACAATTTCTTAATTTCAAAATGTAGTTTTTATTTCAATACCAAGAACAACTACCTATCCTGTATACTGTGGCAACGAAAATTTGGTTGGTAGGGTTTTCTGGGGTCCTGATCAAGAATTCGTAGGAATTTTTCGAATAAAAAAATCCCTATTATGATTTTCCGATTTCAAGCCACATAAATTTTATCGTAGTCGGCCACTCCACTTTTAAGCGAGACACCCAAGTTATCCTGATCACCCTGTATAATGTGGCAACGAAAATTTGGTTGGTAAGGTTTTCTGGGGTGCTGATCAAGAAATCGTAAAAATTTTTCGAATAAAAAAATCCCTAGTATGATTTTCCGTTTTTAGGCCACATAAATTGTATCGTAGTCGGCCACGGTTACGAATTTTAGAGAATATCAAGTATGTCAAAGATAGACTTTTGAAGGTGTATCCAAAAAAAAAAAAGTTTATTGAAATCGGTAGCACGGTAGACATGTTACAGGCTTGTTCCACTTTTAAGCGAAACACCCAAGTTATCCTGAGCACCCTGTATAATGTGGCTATGAAAATTTAGTTGGTAGGGTTTGATGGGGTCCTGATCAAGAATTCGTGGGAATTTTTTGAATAAAAAAATCCCTAATATGATTTTCCGTTTTTAGGCCACATAAATTGTATCGTAGTCGGCCACGGTTTCGAATTTTAGAGAATATCAAGTATGTCGAAGATAGACTTTTTGAAGGTGTATCCAACAAAAAAAAGTTTATTGAAATCGGTAGCACGGTAGACATGTTACAGGCTTGTTCCACTTTTAAGCGAGACACCCAAGTTATCCTGAGCACCCTGTATAATGTGGATATGAAAATTTGGTTGGTTGGGTTTGATGGGGTCCTGATCAAGAATTCGTGGGAATTTTTTGAATAAAAAAATCCCTAATATGATTTTCCGTTTTTAGGCCACATAAATTGTATCGTAGTCGGCCACGGTTTCGAATTTTAGAGAACATCAAGTATGTCGAAGATAGACTTTTTGAAGGTGTATTCAACAAAAAAAAGTTTATTGAAATCGGTAGCACGGTAGACATGGTGCAGGCTTGTTCCACTTTTAAGCGAGACACCCAAGCTATCCTGAGCACCCTGTATAATATGGCTACAAAAATTTGGCTGGTAGGGTTTTATGGGGTCCTGATCAAGAATTCGTTGGAATTTTTCGAATAAAAAATTCCCTAATATGGTTTTCCGATTTTAGGCCACATAAATTGTATCGAAGTTGGCCACGGTTTCGAATTTTAGAGAACACCAGGTATGTCGAAGATAGACTTTTGAAAGTGTATCCAACGAAAAAAGTTTATTGAAATCGGTCGAACGGTAGGCATGGTACAGGCTTGTTCCACTTTTAAGCGAGACACCCAAGCTATCCTGAGCATCCTGTATAATGTGGCTACGAAAATTTGGTTGGTAGGTTTTATGGGGTCCTGATCAAGAATTCGTGGGAATTTTTGAATAAAAATCCCTAATATGGTTTTCCGATTTTAGGCTACATAAATTGTATCGTAGTCGGCCACGGTTTCGAATTTTAGAGAACACCAGGTATGTCGAAGATAGACTTTTGAAGGTGTATCCAACGAAAAAGTTTATTGAAATCGGTCGAACGGTAGGCATGGTACAGGCTTGTTCCACTTTTAAGCGAGACACCCAAGCTATCCTGAGCACCCTGTATAATGTGGCTACGAAAATTTGGCTGGTAAGGTTTTATGGGGTCCTGATCAAGAATTCGTTGGAATTTTTCGAATAAAAAAATCCCTAATATGGTTTTCCGAATTTAGGTTACATAAATTGTATCGTAGTCGGCCACGGTTTCGAATTTTAGAGAACACCAGGTATGTCGAAGATAGACTTTTTGAAAGTGTATCCAACAAAAAAAAATTTATTGAAATCGGTCGAACGGTAGGCATGGTACAGGCTTGTTCCACTTTTAAGCGAGACACCCAAGCTATCCTGAGCACCCTGTATAATGTGGCTACTAAAATTTGGTTGGTAGGGTTTTATGGGGTCCTGATCATGAATTCGTGGGAATTTTTCGAATAAAAAAATACCTAATATGATTTTCCGATTTTAGGCTACATAAATTGTATCGTAGTCGGCCACGGTTTCGAATTTTAGAGAACACCAGGTATGTCGAAGATAGACTTTTTGAAGGTGTATCCAACGAAAAAAAGTTTATTGAAATCGGTCGAACGGTAGGCACGGTACAGGCTTGTTCCACTTTTAAGCGAGACACCTGTATATTAATCTCTGGAGTGGGAACTCGAAATTCAACCACAATAGATGAGATCTGACCTATTTCTGCATTTTTAGGATTGCTTCATCAGGTGGCCTCCTTTAAGTTGAGTCAAATATCTAACTATAATAATTATTATACCAATAAATTAAAATTATTTGAAATTAAATATCGACAATGACAAAAGTGACATTAGCCTGTCAATTTTAAATTAAATATGACAATGCCTACTTGAATAATGTTTACCCTTTATGAATACAATTGAAAACAGAAAAACAACAAGAATAACTAATTATTATTATTAACAGAAAATTTAAGGAAAATATAATTAGAATACGTGTTCGAAATATCCTCCGTTTTCACGAATACAACAATTTGGGACACTAGTTGCTTGACTTTGGCGTACTACGGATTTTCTCAAAAACGGGCAAATTTTAGCACTTTTTACAAGAGTACCTTTTTTGTTTGGAATAAAATTTGCCATAAAAGCGAGTGATGAAAGGGGCAAAAACATTAACCTCAAAAAAGTTAGTACCTAAAATGTTCCCACGGAGTATTGCACTAAACGCCCTGTGTGACACAGCCAAAAATTAATAATTCCAGAACATTTAGCATCCCCAGAAACCCCACAAAATTTCAGATCATTCAGTCGAATTTTATGGAAAATAGGACCAAAACTAGATTCTAAAAAGTTATTTTCAACGCCCTGTATCTTGAAAACGGAAAAAGATACGCCCATGGTTCATATGAACAAATTGTAATATTTTTTGAAAATTTATCTGGCTTTGAAAGTATGCTAGTGTTTCATTGTGCATGGATCCACGCTTGTAACTTGCTTACTTATTATTAAATTGTTCTGATTTTTTGACAGCTTATACATACTTATAAAGTAACTATTGACACTGTCAGTCATAGGCGGTCCACGTGGGATCAAAAAAGAGGACTAATTTTTAAAAATTATGGCGATTTAAGAAACTATTTTTTACTGATTCTTATTCAGCATACTTAGAAACCCCTCTGTCCCACGTTTTGCCAACCTACCTTAAACTTTTATTTTATGGGCACAATTTTTTTCGACACTAAGCTTAATAAAAATGAAGCATTAACGTTAAACTATTTATCAAACTCTATTAATTTTAATGTTACAGATATGCGACCGTAACAAAATCTTAATTTTTCGGTATTATGAGTACTAAAAGTGAAAGTACAAAGTGTATATAAATCATGATTAATGTGGTTATCATGAAACGCAAGTGTTCTTTGTTTATATTAACATAATTAATTTGCTAATTTATAGCTCTGACATTGATAAAAATATCTTTGGTGTGTTAAGAGATGCAAGTGTTATCTGTTTAAACAAACAGCTTTGTTTATCCCCATGTATCGAGTTACCCTGTTTTATCATGAAACGCAAGTGCTCTTTGTTTATATTAACATAATAAATTAATCTAATTTATGGCTTTAACCTTAGCAAAATATCTTTGATGTGTATTCTCACGGGTTCGAATTGCCCTACTGTTTATATACTGAATGTGATTCATGGGTTTTTCCATAAAATGTTCTTTGTTTATAATTATTTAAATTGTTATTATTATTATTAATTCAAACTGTTCAAATTTATGTTCTTGATGTGATTTACTTTAACTTTATCTAGCACTACTATAGTATATTGATTTCTTTTTCAGCGCCAAAACCATCTAGCAGAAGGTCAAGGAAGCCCGGATTAGACAGAAAACCACGACAAGCGTACAGTGCCAAACAACTGGAACGCCTCGAAGGCGAATTTAAAATTGATAAGTATCTAAGTGTCAGTAAAAGAATGGAGCTTAGTAAAGCTCTAAATTTAACAGAGGTTCAAATAAAAACTTGGTTTCAAAATAGACGAACAAAATGGAAAAAACAGTTAACGACACGCTTGAAAGTGGCTCAGAGACAAGGCCTCTTTGCTCCTCAATATTTTGCTAGTAATAGCCAACAGTATGCTACTTTATTTTCGCCATATTATGCACCGCTGGGTTGCATATTAAATTCATCAACACCAGAAAACCTATCAATATCATCTGATGTTTCTAGAATAAATTTATGATTGAAATTGTAACAAAAATATAATAAAGAATAAATATTTTAATTTATAAAATTGTCGTGTTGGTCTCTTGGTATATTATATAGCGTGACTACTATTCAGAGACGAAAATCTTTTTATATATTTTTTTGACAAATACTTCTTCGTCCATGAATAAATTTAGCAAGTCAAAATAATCTCGCTACCATATTAAATTGTGATTTTGCAAGAATTTTAAGGTCGCCGATTCAACGAGCACATGTGTGCGCGGTCTGAGCATAGACGAATGAAAAGTATGAGTATGGCAGGACGCTTTCCCACTGTATTTACGATACAATAATGTCCAACTTTAATTCTTAAAATTGCTACACCTTGACACTTTTATTTGTCTTTCTCAAGGCTACAATAAAACAAATATGGGGATTACATACTGTAAGATAACAGAAACAATACATTCATATAGCTAACAAAGATAATCTGTCTACATGTAAATCACAATTCAAAATTACAAAATCTGAACTTGCCAAACAGGAAGATTAATATAATATCAATCAATAATATCAAGTGACTCAAAAATACATAGTACTTTTTAAAAATCCTTATTTCCAACAACAAACAATATGTATGTCATTCATTTAATATAAAACTAACGTATAAGAAACCCAACTATCATTTATCCTTCTGGACTTATATTTTCCCCTTAATTTTCTTGTATACCCTTCTTTCAGTCCTTTCTTTACCATTGTTTGAAAATTAAGAAAACTAATAACTAATTTAGTTATAAATGAGTTAATAATTCACATAGTTAGCGTGTCCCAAAAATAATATAAATTTTATGGTATTTTGACAGTTTTCATCCAAATATTATCTACATTGAAATCCTAATGAAACTTTATGTAGATAAAGTACTTGTAGAAGTTGGTATATGAAATATACGGCTTCGTTTACAATTATAATTAATTACACAGCACCACAAATAAAATTATCTGTCCGGCGGACTAGACCTAAACCACATATATTTTTATGTGTTTTCATTCGCTGAATCCATTTAATCTCATTGCTCTAGGTTCATGGTCATTCCAAGGTCAAACCGAAAGATAAATATGCAAGTGACCCATAACTGTTGTACATTTTAGCATACATTAAAAGACACCCCATGCCCTCCTATCAGGAAAGGTGGGCGTGGCGTTTAAACCGTCAATTTTAAATGTTAAAACTGCCAAGGGGCAGCGAAAACTGCAGTCGTGTATAAAGTACCCGTCCCTAACCTAACCTCTAGAGATTCAATTTTTTTACAGTTAATATAATAATACAAAATAATAATGGGAAATTTTAAAACCAGAAAATAAACTAGAAAAGAAGACGAAAATGAGAAATATTTTAAAAGAGATAAATATAAAAAACTTTATCGAGCTGAAGGAAAATTATTTTAAGCACTTAAGGAGATAACGAGTTTTTAAGATATTTGCAAAGTTTTACATTCTAAAAACACAAAACACATGATAAAATGGTTTTGGTTTCTAGTTACTATTTTCAAAGCGAAGAAAGAATCATGATGTGGGCTCATTGTCATAGGATAAATGCTGGTATAAATAGGAATATGGTCATTGAACACTTAAATTAAGTTATCGAAGAATAATAAAATGAATGGGCAGAGGAATATCCGGTAAATTCAAATTTGAAAACAAATATATATATAGTTTTATCCAACATACTTTGTGACATCATTTCATAAGAATTTCCCTTCTCTTTGACATCCTCTGACGTTGTGTAATCCGAAATCGGATGTCGCAAGAACTTTCATCGTAGACTTGCTTATACTGACCCTACATTGTTTTAAAGAAGTTATAGGAGGATGCCACAAAATCATATGTGTAACGTTTTTTGTACTTCCGCAATATATTACACAGAGGGCAGCACGCAGAAGCTGTTGCTGTATATTTATTATACCGCACAATATACGACGTGGTTTTCGTGACATCCTGCAATATACGTAACTTACGCGTTCTATCGCGCTTGTAACATCCACAGTCTTTTCATAGTGCACTGCGATTTGACAACGCTGTAGATACTGTTATATTTAAAATAGTAAGAACATATTTAATGACCCACTAAACATAATTAAGTTTCTTCAATGTTATAGAAACATTTCTGTACTAGCTGTAATGTTGCTCTCAGACTTATAATTAACTGTATGCAATGTCCCAGGGACCTTTATTCTGCAGGCTAGAAACATTGCAGTGTAAGGTTCCTAAGGGAACACATTACTAGCAAATTGCATTTTAATTTCTATTAATATTGCAAAACGTTATCAACATCGCTAAATGTAACATGACATCAACGTATGTGCATTGTGCAATGTTGTTACATTATTGCACACAAGTCGCAGTGCAATGTTCTTTTATAACATTCCAGACACTGCATTTGGAATGTTGGTAAGAATGGAGTACCTATTGATTTTTTTTTAAATTTAAATATACAGTATACACTACAGGGTGTATATTTTCTTTGGGATTTTATGACCAAGCATAAATTAGAGAACTATTATTCCCTTGCCCGTGGTGCCAATCGTGCCAATTGCCAAAGCTCAAATCTTGTAGATATCCTACCAAAATTCGATTCCCAGTATCAGGGAGATATAAGTGGCGCCATCTGTCTGCTATTAATATACATATAATTAACTGAATCGTTTCGTGATTTTGATAAAAAAACGCATATTCCACAATTTTAAAGAATATTTATAAACTGGCCCGCTCGTTTAGCTGAAGCATAATATTTCTGAGGGTAACTATAGATTCAAAAAAACTAAATAATACCATATGAAAAAGATATGCAAGATATGCGCTGATAAAACTGGACGGAGTGCACCATATATTGTCAGTTTTATCCGTACGGGTCGATCCGCACCGATAAAGCGGTGGACAATATCTGAAATGTATGGGGTCCTTTGGATTTAAGCATTTTAAAAATACTGCGTTCCGATTGGCGATATTTAAGTTAACATATACAAAATAATAATAATGCTTCTTGTTATGGTCAAAATAATAACATAAATATTAACACATTAAGTAAATTATCAATAAATATAATTTAATCTTAATTGTATTTTGTATCTTTTTTTGGATGATAATAGATAAATTATATTCAATATTCTATATAATATTCGAAAACAATAATGATGTAGGTATACGAAATTCTCAGATATTTATTATAACAAAAAATTGAATAAAATATTTTAATTGAATTTGCATTAGAGCTTAGTGGGTACTATATTTCATTACTAATGTAACCCTATAAAACTGTTTACAAATTGTTTCAACTATGAGACGATAATATTGTGAAAATATGCCTCTGTGAACCTTATATCAATAATGAAAGTATAGAGATTGTTGTAATTTGAGCAAAAGTAATGATATATCAACTGGACAATTATAACGTTGCAGAAATGTTGTAGAATTAATTTATCCTCAACATTTTTAAATAATATTATATTATGAAACATTGTTAAAAGCATTCCACAACTTTCATTAGTTATGTATCGTAATTCAACTCAAATTCAGCTGTATGCAACGTTGCACAGATATGCTGTAATGTTTCATGCTTAGTGGGGAGCGCCAATGTTATGTTTCTTTTGAATTAATTTCTCTAATAATTTACTCAAAATACCAACTGTATACTTTTAATATTTTTTCAATTGTACATTAAGTTTATAGTACAAGTAATTTGTGATATATTTTCTTAATATACCATATTATGAAAACACTCGATCTACAGGGTGTTAAAAGTTATAATAAAAAATGCAAATTTATTAACATTGTCGAAACCGCTCGCAATATTTTAATGAAATTTTGCAGGCTGTGACAGTTAACGAGAATACATGTTTTGCAATAAAAATATTGTTTTCAGTTTCACCAGACGTCTGGATATTTAAAAAAAAAAAATTATCCGTCACTGATTTTTCTTATAATAAAACTATTTTCGAATTTCTTGTTCAATTTGGAACATAAACGGTCTCTCCTTTTTTTCTTACAACTCACCATTTTCAAGTGAAAAAATTTGATTTATTGCATGGCATGGAAGTCCTGTTTCGATTTGAAAAATACCAGAAATTATGCACTTAGTTTTTTGTTCCAATTTTATTACAAAAATGTATTACTACTCGCAGTAAACATCATTACTAACTTACTAAGTCATAATCATAACTTTTCACTTATAAATTAAACAATGAATTCGAAAATAATTTTTATTTTAATAAAAATCAGTGTTGGATCAATTTTTTCTTTAAAAATATCCAGCAGCGGCGTTCAATGGGACTTCTGGTATGTCATATCTCAATAACCAGACATGGAACCCAAACCAAACATTAGGATATATGTACTGTGGCCATATAGACAACTTTTTTAGATGAAGAACCTTTTTAAAGTTTGCGAAAAAAAGTTAGCTGCCTCATCTAGTAATATCCAATTTCTGAAATATATTTTTTCACATATTCGATGTAACTTTGTCGATTTATTTAAAATTTTATTAAAATCTTATTAATTCGTTAGTTTTTAATAAAATTAAAAAATAAATATTTCACTAAAATTAAAGAGCCGATTTCGAAATTCCTAGGTGAGGCAGCAATTTTTATTTAACTTTTTTGCAAATAGGTTTTTCTTCTAAAAAAGTTGTCTATATGGCCACACTATATACAGGGTGTCTACTATTATTTGTGTACAAATTCGTAAAAATTTTATTCATCCAAGATAATCAAATTTTTTTCTGTAAAATTCATAAAAACTTTATTTTTCAATATAACGCAACAAATATTTTTTTGAGTTAAATGTTATCGAAAACCGCTACTTCTAATCCTACCAGGGCGTTTAACATGGCGAACCAAGGCCTGCTATGATTAATTTTATACCCCTCGTATTCATTAAAAACGTTTAGTTATATTTTATTTAAAATCTGATATGTTACTCAGGGTCCCCCAAAACCCCTATGTGTGAAATTTGAATAAAAACTATACAGAGTGTTTTGTTTTACACGTTCTCAAGTTTTATGTGTGTACAAATTCGTAAAATGATTCTTCATGATCCAACATTAAAAAAAAAAATTAAATGGCATCGAAAACCGCTTGTTCTGATCCTACTATGGCTACCCAAGGCCTGCTATAATTTGTTATACCCCCGAAATATAATATAAACGTTTAGCGAATTTTTGATTTACAATCTGATAAGGTGAGGTTAAGCACAAACCCCCTCAAAACAAAATACTGAATTTGAAAGGCGCTATATGAGTCAAGTGCGAGCCAAGGAATGATGTCAAAACAGTATGAATGAAAATTGAATTAATGTGGTCTGCTATGAAAAAATAAGTCACATAAACGACACTGGCTAAAATGAAATAAGATAATAAGTTTGTTTCATTTATTGGACCTTTTTCTACCAAACCACCCTCTAAAAGAATACATATTTCAATACGTTTCCTATTGTGCTGTACAACTTTCTTTAACTGAGCTGCACTGATAAACTGACACGCTTTAGTAATTCTTATGCGTAAATCGTCGATATTCAATTGTCGATTTCGGTATACTTTATTTTTTATTGTACCCCCAAAAATAAAAATCAATTTTGATTCATACTTTTTGATTTATTTCCATGATCACTCTACATTCGTCTAGCGCCCTTCAAATTCAGTATTTTGTTTTGAGGGGGGATTGTGGTCAACCCCATCTTAACAGATTATAAATAAAAAATTTGCTAAAAACGTTTATATTAAATTTCGGGGGTATAAGAAATTATAGCAGACCTTGGGTCGCCATAGTAGGATCAAAACAAGTGGTTTTCGATGCTATTTAAAACATAAAAATAGTTGTTGCGTTATTTTAGAAAATAAAGTTTTTACAAATTTTTATGTATGTATGTATGTATGTGTAGAAGAAATAGATAGAATATAGATTTTGTTCAAATTTCACACATAGGGGTTTTGAGGGGTCCTGAATAACACCACCTTATCAGATTTTAAATAAAAAAATTGCTATCCGTTTTTATTGAATTTCGGAGGTATAAAATAAATCGTAGCAAGTCTTGGATCGCCGTCTTAAATGCCGTGGTAGGGTCAGTGGAAGCGGTTTTCGTATCTAAAAATGCACAAAAATTTTCACGCGGTAGGTGGAGGTTCTTATTAGCATAGTATTAAAATGTAATGCTGAAATTGAACCATTTCCTTTAACTTTTTGGGGGAAAATGCGCTAGAGAACATGAAAAAACATGAAATGTACCTTATTACTGTGTTGCAGACACCGTGAAAAATACTTAATAATTTGCATCAGTTCAAGCGTTACTAGTTTTTTTAAAGAATTCTGCGGGATGTGATAATGTTTATAATGTCATAAACATTTTATTCAGTAGATAGATAAAATGCTTTTTTCTTATTTTAAATGACTTGTCAGCCTGGAAACTGTTATACAACCTGGAGAAAACTTTTATAATAGACATAGTGAAGAGATATTCTTTCTAACTTACTCAGATTTTGACTGTCCCAACAAACAGATATGCAACTCGTTGGAAATTTGCGTATAAAAAAAATCATAGCATGTCTTGGATGGCTATCTTAAATGCCGTGGTAGGGTCAGAGGAAGCGGCTTTCCTGTCATTTAAAGTAAAAAAAACTGGGTCTGGACCAGACGGTGGAAGTTATACTTCTTTAAAAAAAAAACTTCCTTTCAAAGCCTGAACGTAAAAAAAAAGTTCTTAAAAAAAAATCCTAAAAATTTGTTCTTCCTTTTGAGCGTGACGCGGTTTCTCGACCAACATCCCATCCCAATGTGTCTAACGGGCGCAAAGAAGTATAACTTCTTCAAAAATGTTTTGATTACCTTGAAGAATAAAGTTTTTACGGATTTGTACACAAATAAAAGTAGACACCCTGTATATCCCAAAGTTTGGTGTGAATCCCGTGTCTGGTTATTGAGATATGACTTACCTAAACTTCCACCGGCCACTCACCTGATATGCAGAGACGTGCCTGTGCGTACGTGTTTCGATGAAACTGAAAACAATATTTTATTTACAATCATTAATTGAATCAGTTTTTGCTTGACAGTGACGACGAAAAGCTGAAGTATATTGAGGAGGTCACATAAGTGTCACTTTATTGCTTGCCGAGTGATATCAAACGCTCGTTGTCAATAGCAACAAAATATTTTTGAAATTAATCTTCTCGTAATAACGTTAATAATTGAACAGTTTTATTTTATTGAGTGATTGTAGATAAAACATTGTATACATTACGAGCAAAAAGTGACTTTACTGCTCTCGCGTGATTACTGTCACTCTTGAGCAACAATATTTATTGTAAAATATGTATTATTGTTAACATAAAAACCTGTAAAGTTTCATTTTGTACGGTTTCCACAATATCAATAAATTTAAATTTTGTTAATAAAATTTTAACACCCTGTATATAGGAAATTGTCTACACAAATTACTTGTGTTAGAAACTTCTGCAGCAAATGAATCGACTCACTAAACACTCTCTATATTGTAAATAAATATTAGTAAAAAGTACGAGAAAAAATATTTTTTATTTATTTTTATTTTATATTATTCATTTTATTTTACCTTACCTTTTATCTATAATTCAACCACCTTCATCGATCATATCATTTCCTGTGACTTTGATTAAATAAATCTAATAAACTTGATGCATGAGAAGATGAATATCTTGATCTTTTATAAAACATCTTTGATAAAGCCAATAATAGTCTATTAAAATTGGCAACTGTGGAAGGATGCTTCAAAGTAAGCAATATTTTTGTGGATGTCATAAAAACATTTGAGTATGAACTATATATTCAATATACTCTGGAGTTCACAAAGATAGGATTTTTTTTTATTATTTTGTGTATTGTTGATATTTTTTTATAGAAGGAGCATCTGTGTTTCATTTTAAATAATGCATATTTTTAATTTCCTTATATACACAGTAATTAATAGGGATGTCACATAGGCGAAATTTTTGCTGGATGTCACCAGCAAATTACTGGATTTGTTAGATAAACTATGAACTTGTAGATGAGAAGATGTGGAAGCGGATTGGAAACACAGAAATACCTAATGCAAATAATTACCAACACAAAATTACCGTAGAAGCACACAAAAAAGCCAAGCTGATGAAGGATAATGTACAATATTCGGAATTTGGTAAATTCAAGGTACAATCATGTATGGTAAGTAACAAATTCTATTTAGTCTCATATAATGAAATATGTGATGAAGACTGTAGAACTTCTTATTGTAACCAATGTAAAATTTGTATACACAGATATCTATGCGAATGCCCAGAATATGCAGTAAAATGTACAATGTGTAAACATATACATGCTGTAGTTCTGTTTGAGGGGAGAAGCGAGTGTGTTTTAGGTATTTCAAGCAGTTTTCCATGTTCCGAAGAAAGTGATATGTTATGTATTGATGAACCCACAGCAAACCAGATTCGGTATTAAAAAGGATTTAACTCATTTCATAAATGAAAGCTGTAGGAAACAACATTCTAGTATACCAATAAATTTTGAAGGTGGACGTGAGGTAGGTATCTATATGTAGTTTTTAGTTGCACAACCGTTTCATTATAAATTTACATTTTTAGATTGCTTTGGATGGAATTTGTAAATTTGGTAGATCTTTGGATGAAGAATTATTTGATATATTTATGGTGGAATTAAAAAAAATTAAAGATAAGTTTCAACAAAATACTACAGGAGATGTATGTAGAAAGAGAAAAATCGAAAAACAATTGTATTATCCAAATAAAAAGTAAAATTTGCAGATATTTTACAGGTACGGTAACTCGGTTCCGTGCGGCTCGGTTCCGTGTTTGCAGGAACGGTAACTGTTACATATCAGATTATTTAAAAAATATACCTATATCTAAATTCTAGCTTGACGTCCAGGGAAGTCTCAACTTATTTGTTGATATATTATTTTTTGATTAATATAATGAAAATGGACACTGAGAGACCGCGAAACCAATAAGACTAGGAGAAAGAGAATCCCCGAATTATATATATGTGTGTTTATTTGCAGAACAGTAATTTTAATGTTTGTTTCATATATACTTATACTTCCTGGCAAATGATCCGGAAACTGTTGAGAGTAGCGACTGCTTTGTGATGACATGATTTTACAATTATTCAAAGTAAAATAGAAAATTAAGATTACTTAAACAAGGTTTTACACACACTGATCTGATGTCAGAGTCGGAAAGGAAATGCAGCAAAAATACACGGCTTAAAATATAGCAGCAATTCACCAGTCTCCCATCCGACACGAAAGTTGGGACTTATTTTATATAGATTTGTATGTATGTAAATAATAAATTAAACAACAAATTACATTTATTTTATACAGTTGTATTAATAATGATGTTCATACATATCAATCAAATATGTATAATTACTAATGTTTTTTGTTGCTGATCGTTTTCTTTTAGTGTTATAATTTATAGGAAAATATATATGTTACATACACAATATTTCATTATTATAACCTTAATATTAACCTAACATACATAATCAAATAATATGAAATAATACTTTTCTGACAAATCATAAAAAAGTGCAAATCAAATAAAAATGTTAAAAATGACAGAAATGATTTAAAATTATAAAATTGGCGGCATATATAACCACGCCCACCTTTCTGATTGGAGGGCATGGTGCGTCTTTTAATGTATGCTGTACATTTTAGGGTTGCTGAATCCGAATCTGGACTTCATTTAACTCCATCGCCTTAAGTTCAAGGTCAAAACAAAAGATAGATATGCAAGTGGACCAGGCTATTGCGAATTTATGTTTTTGAGATCGTTGACTCCGAATCTGGGGTCCATTTAACCCCATCGCCCTAGGTTTAAGATTAATCCAAGGTCAAAGGTAAAGATAGACATGAAAGTGGACCATACCATCGTACATTTCTGTTTTTGGATCGCTGAATCTAAACCCTGGATTCAGGTTAGCTTCTAGGTCAGTCCAAGGATAAATCATAATATATAAATCGTTATCATCATACATTTCTAAATTTGACGTCACTGGACAGTGGCGGCTGGTGTATAGGTGCTGCAGAGCTGCAGAACTGCCAAAAAAATTAGATATTTGTATATTTTCACGGCGTAATAATTACTAAAATTTATTAATAAAATAATTTGGTTAATTGGTGCAACTAAACAGCATCCTACGCCCGCCGACGCTGTCCGCTGTGTCGAGCCGCCGTGCTTTCGTTAAAATCGCATTCTTCCTGCTAGTCCAGGGCATTTAAATCAAAATCGACCGAAAAGCGGAAATTTTTAGGAACAGCAGATATCGAGATGTGGTTTTCTGCATTGTGTTCAGGAAGGTGCCAGGAAAAAAGTCAATATCGTCTGGTTTAGCCATTTTTTTAAAAATGCCTTCTGGACCGGAAAATGAAATCGTTACTCGGGGGTTTTCGGGGCTGTCGAACTCGATTCTGGCATTAGAATTACCCGTGGATGCACGGTGGGGCTCTGTGGGGGTGCGCGGGGGGTGAATTGGGGGAGAAATGGCAGCGTACATGAAAATCGCTCCAAACTCGTTACTCGGGGGTTTTCAAGGATGCCGCATTCAATTCTAGCATTAGATTTCTCCGGGGGCGCTCGGGGGTCCCTCTGTGGGGACACAATGCAGAAAACCACATCTCGATATCTGCTGTGCCTAAAAATTTCCGCTATTTTTCCTAACTTCCCTGGACTATTGAGTAGTAGACCAGATGAATTATCTGGGTCTCTACGTAAATCGTACCTATTTCGTGTTAATTTGAGATTTTAAATACTGTTTTGGTGTTTTGTGAATTTGTATAGTGATTTATTGTACTAATTATTAATATTTATATACTGTGATAGTGACAATGGATTTAGTTTATAATTTAGTTCATGTGAAGCGATTTTTTAAATATTCCTATGAAGAAAAGTTGATTTAAAAAACAATGGTAGGCCATTGCCCGATATTGTTATTGACACTGCAGGTGTTAGCCGCGGAAAAGCATATAAACGTCAATTTAATAGAGACATTTATTCGAAGAACAATTGGATTTGTAGGTGCAACAAAATAAAATGCGTTATTTTGTTTCCCTTGTTTACTTTTTGACGGTAATAAAGCATGGACGGAGGTAGGGGTGACAGATTTGGAGCACTTAACTGAAAAAATAAACAAGCACGACAACTTCAAAAGCCATCTACATAATACAATGGAATTAGCTTTATTAGGGACAACTAATATCAAACACAAAGTAATTTAGACTAAACATTTCGGGAAACAAAAACATTATTAGAAATTGTTGCAACAACGCCCATGTCAACATCATAAGCTGAAAGATGCTTTTCAACTTTAAAAGAATCATGATTTCGAAATTCAATATCCCAGGATCATTTGACAGCTATATCGATGCTTTCCATTGAAAAAATATTTATTTCACAAATTGATGGCTTCAACGAGAATGTTATAGACAAGTTTGCTTCTATGAAGGATCGCAGGATTGAATTGACTTTCAAAAAATAGCTGAGCAAATATTTGCAGAACACCCGTTTCATTTCATCGCGAGCCGCTACTACGCTGGATCCAAATTTGCAGTTGACTTTAATTAATTTTAAGCAGCAACATTTATTTTTGCAGTCTTTGTGTCTAGATAACACGCGCGATTCATTATCTTCCTTTATGATTTCTAGGTCTCTTATTCTCAAAGTATCTGTATCATGACTGCCTTTTACATATTTGTCTTCTCTCTGGTATATCTCTTGCGAGCATCTAGCAGTAATCGGCCAGTATATGTTTATCTCTCCTGCCCTGGTAACGTTGCTCTGCATCCTTCAAGTCCTGATTAAATCTCTCACCTTGTTCTTCACTAATTTGGAAATTCATGAAATGCAATTTTAGATTATTATTTTTTTCTCATATATTTTCAGGTATTAACAATATTGTGTGAAACTAACTACTCAGTGGACAAAAGCCCCAACCTGCGTTGAATTACACCCACAATATCTACCCATATATTCCTTATTATTAGCTTTTGTAACATTTTTTACTGTTTAAGAAAGGTATTTTAAGCTAATATGTATCAAATCTCCTACAATTCCTATCAATGAAGTCATATGTATGTTCTCTGATACCAAACATCTAGGTATGCTAATGAACATCCACAGACAAAACTCTATTCAATAATTATCTAAAAATTTTATATATTTACTAACCTCTGGAGTGGGAACTCGAAATTCAACCACAATAATTGAGATCTCACTTATTTCTGCGTTTTATTTTGGATCGCTTCATCAGGTGGCCTCCTTTAACTTGAGTCAAATATCTAACTATAAAGATGATTATACCAATAAATTAAAATTATTTGAAATTGAATGTCAAAATGAAATATCGACAACGTCAAACTGATTAACTGTCAATGAATATCATAACAACCTACTAAAATAAATAAAAATTAATAAAAAAATTTACCTTTTATGTATAGTTTTTTTTTCTCATATATTTTCAGGTATTAACAATATTGTGTGAAACTAACTACTCAGTGGACAAAAGCCCCAACCTGCGTTGAATTACACCCACAATATCTACCCATATATTCCTTATTATTAGCTTTTGTAAAAAAACTATACATAAAAGGTAAATTTTTTTATTAATTTTTATTTATTTTAGTAGGTTGTTATGATATTCATTGACAGTTAATCAGTTTGACGTTGTCGATATTTCATTTTGACATTCAATTTCAAATAATTTTAATTTATTGGTATAATCATCTTTATAGTTAGATATTTGACTCAAGTTAAAGGAGGCCACCTGATGAAGCGATCCAAAATAAAACGCAGAAATAAGTGAGATCTCAATTATTGTGGTTGAATTTCGAGTTCCCACTCCAGAGGTTAGTAAATATATAAATTTTTTTTAGATAATTATTGAATAGAGTTTTGTCTGTGGATGTTCATTAGCATACCTAGATGTTTGGTATCAGAGAACATACATATGACTTCATTGATAGGAATTGTAGGAGATTTGATACATATTAGCTTAAAATACCTTTCTTAAACAGTAAAAAAAGCAATTTTAGATTTATCCAACAATCTAGTTTCCTATAGTTCTTTACATTTTGCGCTACCTTTTCCCTGTAATCTAGAATTTCATGGTTCCCCAGGAAATTCTCGATAACTTATTTGAAAATTAACCATATGTTGCTTTTTCGTTTTCTCTCATTTTGGTGGCAAAAACGTCGTCTCATTATTTTACGATCGAAAATTCATTCATCAATAAATAACATTTTTGTAGTTATCAATTACCTTTATTAAGAAGTTTCACACATTGTTTCATGAGTATTAACTTGATGTGAAGAGGTGGGAGCAGGACTTTGGAAGGAGAAACTAGTGCTTTTATGATAATATTCTTAGTACCTGGTTGAAATGAAGCACTTCTTGGCTATTTTTTCTTACGTAGTGGTTTTTTCTATCCACTATCCCATTCACATACACATAATATATATTACTGTCCAGCAGGAGAACAGACCAGATTTTCTATATTTGGCAGAAGATCTGGACAGAATCTCACGCAATAAGGTTATTGGTTTCATAAAGAGGCTAAACCTGTAGAGGGACTCCCGAAATCTCGATTCGATGATTAGGGATCGAGATCGAAATGATCTCGATATATTGGTACTCTTGAAAATTTTACCATCGAAATAATGTCGAAAATCCGTCCATTCGAATCGAAATGATATCGACGGGTCTTGGTCGGCCGAAATGATTTGCTGTCTTTTTCTATCACATATACTGAATATTGTTATTTCTTTTTAATATTACGCATATGAATGTGTTGTGTTGTTTACCTGTTGTTTATTTATTTTACTTCAAACCAAATACTGCATCTAACCTAGAATGCTGAAATGAGGGTGTGAAATATTTGTTTATATATTTAAAGTGGTTTTGGAAGAGGAATATAAATGATATATAAAGACTAGAAAATTATTACAAGTAGGTATACATTTATTTTATCTTCTCTTGAAGTGGGTGATTATGCATGGTCTTTTCATGAATGTCTTTTGTACATAATTTATTAGGAGAAACTACGATTTAGGAAAATCTAACTTTTTATTTTGTTAATTTGTTCAAATAACCATTTAATGAAGTATAACAACTCACTATTATCATTATTATTTTTTAATATGTGTAAAATTTCAGACTTCTGGGAGCTTTAATTGATTATCAAAGAGGCCCACGGGCCTTTAGTGTTGGAAGAATTTCAGTCAGAAACTATGAATGAACAGTAAGGTGTTAGATATTTTAGAGACTTCCCATTTTAATCAAAATTAAGAAGTACCTAAGACTTAGATAAATGTCATTTACTTTTAATGTATTTCTTTTTTATTTACCTATTATAAACTAATGTGTGTGTGTGTTTTTATAACAGTACCTAACAATATATATGGGTTATGAATATTTTTTATTAATTAAGATTACTTATTGCCCTGCTATTGTCTATACCTATTATATTTAATAAAATAAACGATCGAATAATCAATGTATCAATATTATTATTTAATATTTCTGTTAGTTCTCTCTCCAACTTGTATTATGGAAAATTACACAAACTATACGATGTGTTACGATGGAAAAAAAAAGGTATCTGAACTGATATACAGAAATTTCTAAAATAATTTAGTTTACTAAAATAAATTTATAAACTATTTTAGTGTACTGGAATGATATGAAATGCGACAAATCGATATATCGATAAATAATATAAATAATAATGGTAGTAAAACCTTCGCTATAGTACTATAGTTCAGTGCACATATAAATCATAAATAAATGGCGTGTAACTTTAAGATACTATATAGTATTTTAGATTTAGATTTTAGATATAATCAAAAATGAAAAGATTGTTATATCATATACGATTAAGACATATAAATATGTAAAGCAGTATCTCAGTATACTTATATATTGTAAATATATCTGAATAATGACCAAATATGGCAAAATATTGTTAAATAGTGGTGTTCGAGATGTCCAACGACACGTTAGATCTTAAATTAGGCTTATCTGGTTTTTGACAGGAGTGCCTCAAATTTCACAGCGTCCTGGGGTTGGTTGACAGGCCTTCGGACTATGGGACAGTGTCCCGTTTTCAACACGGTGGTCCACGCTGACAATCTGCCTCGTATAATCGACAACAACCAGGGGATGATGGTAAATGTGCGACGAGAGATTTCAGATGATAGGTTCACGATGTGACGGAGGAAGAATCAAAAATAGGAGGCCTATATCAAATCATGCTTATAAATATTTAAGCTAAACAAAGTAGATGCATTTTAATAACAAAAGAAATGAGATTGGCATTACCTTTGATCTAGGGCGGCCTCGTGGTAGAAGTCAGAGACTTATCTGGTTTCGAACTTTTGGGAATGAATTTAACACAAAGTTATATCACTTGCAATAAACACTATTGCCAAGTGAATTTATTTCCCAAATTATAGCAACAAAATCCGCATAAGCGTTAAATTTTTATGGTTCACACACCAACGTACTCGTGCTAAGAAAACGAAAAATATCTCTTCCGAAAAACAGGCAAGCAATCGCCGCGCAAAAGTGCTGATAAACGACCAAGGAATCTATACTATAAAATCAAATACGCTATACAGGGCCGTATATTTAACTCTTACCTTTTTAAAATTGTCTATGAATTTATTATTTATTATATACTCAAATTAATTATTTAATCTAACCTAATCTAATACTAAAGAATGAATGAAACCGTAACAAGTGATTATTTCAGCAACAAATTCTACATTATACCTACTAGGTATAATATAAGTTTCACAAATTTTTTATCAGAAAAAGTTTAGGGTTAACTGCCTTCTTCAGATATTTTCATTTCTAGATGCTTCTCATTACTCTAATTCGTGCACTTGTAAAAAATTACGTAAGTTTAAAGTTTGTATTACACACATAATTGACTTTTATAACCTATTTATTTGTTTGATATTCATTTTAAAATTCAAATAAACAGCGGGAGTGCAGGCTAAAAAGAGACAGGTAATGAAAACCATATGTTAGACAGAAATGAAACATACGCTGAGTTGGCTTAACCGTGGTGGTATATATGATTACCCTGAAATTGCCGAACCTATCCGAAGACAATTTCGATACGTTTCAAGAGTACCAATTTATATTTCGAAACGATTGGATCGAGATCGACTTCGAAATTATTTCGATATCGATATAACGACATCGAGATTTCAGGAGTCCCGCTACTGTTGGGTGAAGTATAATATGGGTCTGAACTACAATAGACCATAGAGGGCTACAAAAGCTAATAATAAAGAATATATGGGTAGATATTGTGGGTGTAATTCAACGCTGGTTGGGGTTTTAGTCCACAGAGTAGTTAGTTTCATACAATATTGTCACAAAAAGCATGTGACTCTATAGCAGGGAACTCTGGGACTTCCACCAAATCTCACGGAATGTGTGACTGTCCTGCACCACCTTTAAACATAAAAATATTACCTCTCTTATATTCCTGGGGTACTCGCTTGGCTCCTGCGAGAGGTAAAGAAACCTTTTAATAAAAATACAGATTTATTCAAACAAACATAACAGCCATACTTACAATCAGACCTTTGCGCTAGGGAGAATCTCTTCTAAAGATCAGAGCCAGCCAACAGCTGACCGCCGCCCTTTGGCCATGGACTGGCTGACATTAGCCCAGTTTCAATAGTATTTATACGTATTCGAAAAATGCTGAGTACATCAGAATTATATTACCTATTGAAATAATGGGAATAGCCAGCAAGTCTATCGCTTGGTTCTTGGAGAGAGTAAGAAGGATAGATATAGTTTGGTTTGATAGTAACCTTTGCAACTGGAGACATTTTATTGTTTTGAACTTCACTTGTGTAACATTGACACAATCGATTGTAAATATGTTTATAAATTTGGTTCAACAAAATAATTTAATATTCGTATATACGACAAAAGGTTTTTAATTTAGAATAATTTATTAAAATATGTGTCCAGCTGTAAATCATCTCTCTATGATCATCTTTGTTGACATTACTCCCCCGTTTGAAAAAGCTGGCCCCCAGCTTTTGTATATTTAATACAGATATATTTTACATTTCAGTTATATAAAGCAAAACATAATTTATAAATGAAATATCTTACAACTAATACAAAATTAAAGAGAAAATTAAATGTATTGTTCATCACACCACATTAAATGTCTCGCGTAACCTCCCGCACTCAGTTTTGCATACATTTGTGTAGTTATTTGTAGTCCACTCCACGTTTCGGTACTGTTTTCGACGGCACTAATATTGTATATATTCAGTTCTTTGCGACTGTCTACTCACAAGCGAATGAGATCGGCACCATTTCCTGTTAGAACAATTGGCTGGACAAAACGGGGTATGGGGGTGATTGCAAATGGTCAATTAATTCTAACAGATGCGAAGTCTAGTATTGCCAATGGTGACTTCTGTTGTTGGACTAAACTGATTGTTGCTCCACTGTAGTACTGTGTAGTGAACCATTGTATCTGTGAGCTTACATCTATTGCTAAGACCATTGCTATAACTGGCATCTGTTGGTGCCTCTTTGGGAATAGGATGTCATGCCTCATACAGCTGTGGTTCTGGAGTGCCTACGGAGTGGTATACTTCGACGCGAGTGGTGTGGTTCAATCAGTTTTCTCATATTTTGATACATGGAAAAAATAATAAAAGTAAATAACAGTAATATGTTGATTTAAGCACAAATAAACACATAAAATATCAGAATCTTATTACTAATACAAATAATTTAATACAGTCCCTCATTTTAATTTAGTAATATACTTTCTACTTATACTTTTATACATATGTACACAAATCTTATCGTAGCTATGAATATTCTATATATACTATAAAAAAACTCCATATATCTACTGTTGCTTAATTAAGAGTTAAGAAGAAATTATTATAAATAAAAATAGAATCATGACTTGCTAAGCTGGTACCTAATTGCAAGACTATTTACCCAAAATATAATAATAATAATTACTATATAATTTTCCCAACTTTAAATATATATGGTAGAAATATTTCTTACTATCCTAATGGTTAAATTCCCTATTAAGACCCTTCCATATTTCTAAACCTATTACATAGAAATTATTTTAAAAGAAATAGATACTTAACACTTCTTACATCAGAAACTGTAATGTTATTTGTGTATCTGAGCACTGGCTCGATGAGCCTTCTATGTTATCAGTCAGACTCGATGGTCTTTCTCTGGTATCTTACTTCTGCCGTAAGAAACACCATGGAGGCGTGGCTATTTTTGCCAATTTAAATAGTAAACGTAAGTCAATTAATCTAGATAAATTTTCTGTTCCAATCCATGCAAAATTTTGAGGTTCAGAAATTATGAATTCTTCCACTGTCTTAGTTACATTATATGTCCTTGTGGTGGGAATGTGTCTATTTTTTATGAATGTTTTTTAAAATTAATTGATTTTATTTACCATAAGTATAAGCATATTCTCATGGTCGATGATTTTAATGTTGAATTAAACAACAATACTGAATTTGGACAAAAGCTTTTACATGTATTGCATAGTTATGGTTTATCTCATAAAATTAATGTACCAACTAGAGTTACTTTACGTACTGCCTCATGCTTAGATAATGTTATTACTAATTTTGACCCTGATATGTCATTGGTAGAGAATTTTGATCCTGATATCTCCGACCATCATGCTCAAATTATTTCTGTATCCAGTCGATCGTGCGACTTTGTACCTAAAGCTGACTGCCGTCAGAAGTTTATTTCTGCTGGTGGTTTGACGACATTGTTTAATAATATCTCAAATATTTTCTGGGACGATTTGAATCTTGAACAGCTTGACAGCAGCTGTTTCACTTTCACTTTACTCGATATAATAAAAACCCAAAGTGATATTTGTCTTCCAACTACTACAATCAAAAGAAGATCTGATGGTGAAGTTAAGTGGTTAAATGCTGTTTTGAGAGGCATGCGCAGCAATGTCCATCAGTTAAAAGCAATAGCTTTGGAAATTAATTTGGAACTGGATTGGTCATATTATAAGGAGGCGCGTAAGGCTTACAGACGTGCACTTAAAAATGAAAAGAAAAGGGCTTATTCAGAAGCAATTTCAACTTCTAATAACACGGCCAAAATATGTTGGAAAATCATAAATTCTGAACGTATCAGTAAATTAAAACATGTTTCTCCCTCCATTAATGTGGACGATTTCAATATTTTTTTTGCAAATATATCTAGCACCATTATTAACTTCATTGAAACCGGGATAAACGATGCCACTTTTTATATTAGAAAAGTACCTAAACCATCCTTTTCTTTTTTCTTATCACCGGTAATTGATAAGGATGTGGAAGGTCACTGGCCCGATAACTTCAAAATTACGAAAATCATTCCAATTCATAAAAAGGGCGATACAGATGATGCCAACAATTTCAGACCTATTGCTATAGTGCCTATACTCTCTAGGATATTAGAAGCGATCATTAAAGAAAATTAATCTCTTACTTTGAATCTAAGCAGCTATTGTCAACTGCCCAATATGGTTTCCGTAGTAATAAATCTGCAATAAACGCAGTTACTGATTTTTTGGAGATTATAGTTGACAATTTAGATAAAGGTTGCCCCACTCAAGCAGTAATGTACGACTTGGCAAAGGCTTTTGACTGCGTGTCTGGTAAAATTCTTTTGTACATACTTGAGCATTATGGTGTGAGATCGAAGGAATTGAGTTTATTTGCTTTCTATCTTGCGAACAGAAGGCATCAGTATGTCAGCTGTGATGGAATTAGTTCTTCGCTTATATTAGTAACTAGTGGAGTGCCTCAGGGGTCTATATTGGAACCTATTTTATTCTTGATTTATATCAATGACCTACCTTTAGCTATATATAACCGCTGTGTTGATACAACTATTTTGTCTACCGGTGGCTTCCATCTGCGTGACAGAATGGGTCGGGCATGTAATTGGTTTTCAGCTAATAAGCTCAAGTTAAACGATAATAAGACTCACTCTATCTGCTTTGATTGTGACAAATGGACTAATGATTCATCTCCAGTGAAATTATTGGGCCTGACTTTTGACATGCACCTTACATGGAAGCCTCATGTTATTTGTGGCATAATTTTAGTTTCCTTTAGTTTTATTGGATTTTTGCCACACTTCTGAAAAAATAATAAAGATTAATTAAATAAGCCCTTGCGCCAAAAGGAACAGTCAAGGGTTATTTTTGAAACTAAGTTTGCCTAACCAAAAAATCTCACACTGAAAAAAGCAGGTAAGTAAAAAATAACAAAAATCACATCACTATCGTGCACTTCCGTGTTTTTGACGTATCGAAAAACTCTCTGTTTTTGTTCTCAAAATAGTAGTAAAAATATTAAACGTATGTCAAGTTTGACAGTTTAAAATTACTGTATTTATTAACTTTATTGCCTTTATTTTCTACTTTTTATCTTTCCCGTACTAATTAATGATCCCAAAATACGTAAATAATATAGTTAAATCTGCAGATTATAGATTACCTAACCACGATTTAAAAAAAAATTAATAATATTGTGCTGGTGTTTGCAAGAATATTTATTTAATATCATGCACGACATCAACTTAAATAATTCAACAAATCAGCATATTAATACTTTTACTAAATTTATTATTATTTATTAAGATTAAAAGTTTATTTCTTTGGCCTTTTCCTACTAGCGCTTATTAAACCATGACAGTACAGTACTGTCCAATTTTTCATTTAACTATATGTTATTCCAATTTCCTTTAATAATACCATTTTGTTTACCTTTCCTCCTCTAATTTTTTCATTTACCATGATAATCATTTTTACCTTACTTACTTTGTACTCTCCATGTACCTAGTATTCAAATTATCTTCCATTATTTCTCTAGAAAGAAAAACAAACATTTATTAACTCCACAAATCTTACTATTTTGCCTCTTGAACAGGTGTTGATAATTACACCTGTAAATATACAACGTTTATATACTTAGCCCTTTATGATTCCTGTCGATACTGAGAGAAACAACTACTCTGCGGACTAACGCCCCGACCAGTATTGAATTACACTTCTAGTATAGGTACTACGTATACCAGTGTCGAACCTATTAGTTCGCTTTATAAAATAATCCTTGCCTATTGACCTCCATAAATACAGAGCCTTCATACATGATTAAAAACCACGTGACCTACGCGCATCTGCAAGCAACATTGCAGTTTATAGCAGGTGCATGAAAATCCCTAAAAATCAGTGGATGTCAGTGGTGTGGATGAAGGGATTACTGATTTAAATAAATTTGTTTTTGAAATTGAGTACTGTTTGATTATGATAATAGTGAACTGTATTATAAATTACGACAATGCGATCGGCAGAAAACAGAAGCTTACCGTTAGGTCCTTTGTCTGGAGCTCTGGGAGTTCTGGATGTCGCCGGCCGGCACTGAATCGAAAATTTAGGCACTGATTCAAGAAAATTGTTAGATTTTTCACACAACTATGGCAAAGTATATCACTTTTCACTTGCTATTCGAAAAGTGCTAATCTTTTTTTGTTTTCACACAAAAACTTATCTTCTTTTTCGTGGTATTGTTAATTCAACCACATGACCCAGAGGGCAACAGCGTACAGCCGCTGAAATCTGCCTACAAGGCGCGCGAAATTATAGACTAAAATTACCTATATCTAAAACACATATACAATGCTCACCAAAAACCAATAAACAAAAAAAAAATATATATGTTAACTAACAATTAATAAGAATGATAACGGAACAAGTACATAACCTAATAAATTGTTCGACTACTGAAATTTAATATTACATAGTTACTGACGTAAAGAATGTTTATTTGTTTCGTTTGAAATGCTTTTAACTTTATTAGAGAGAGAAAACTACCAATCTTCTCTTGTTAATAAACAAATTGAAATTTTTATGAAAACAAAGAGTGTATAATGTGAACACAACTGATTTTTTTATTGTATTCCAGGGTAAAAGAAACATATTTTACTGTATAAAGATTTATTTACAATATTTGAGATAAAAGCATTACATATTGTAGTGTTAAAAATAATTTATTTGTGAATTTCTTAGTTATTTATCTTTGCTTGGGTATTTTGCCACTTGAATAAAAATTAACAAATTAAAATAATTACATGTTGTGTTCAAAATGGTGCCCTTCACTTGCTATGCATAAATTTACCCTCCTGTGCATATTTTCAAATACATTTTGTAGCTGTTCTTCTGTGATGTTGTTGATTCCTCGAATAATTGCCGCTTTCCATTCTTCGATAGTGTGTATCGCTTTCTTAAATATAGTGTTTTTCAAATGTCCAAACAAAAAATAATCCAACGGAGTTAAATCCGGAGACCTGGCTGGCCACAAACCTGCACTAATCAGTCGATTGCCATAAAATTGCTCTAATGAGCATATTGAATTGTTGCTCTTGCAGTGTGTGCAGTTGCTCCATCTTGCTGAAAGTAACCTACTTGCATCTCGTCATCATGTAACTGTTATAAAAATGGCTCTAAAATAAGGGTTCGATACCTTTCTGCATTTATAGTTTCATAGAAGAATATGGGCCCTACTATACGTCTTCTTGATATCGCTGTCCAAACACCAACTTTTACGGGATGTAAACTGGTTTCCACAAATGTATGAGGATTTTCTGCAGCCCAGGTTCTATAATTTTGGCTATTTACATAACCAGATAAATGAAACCATGATTCGTCAGTGAAAAATGATAAGTTCAATAAGTTACGATTCATGTTTTCTTGAAACCATTAACAATAATGTAATCGTCTTCCATAGTCAACGGGAAGTAATTCTTGCACAACAGTTACCTTGTATGGGTGTAAATGCAACCGTTTTTTTAAAGCCTTGCAACATGTTCTAACTGAAAGTCCTAAAAATAAAAATGTTTGGTTATTAACTAGTCGATATCGGATTCAAATAAAAATTTCAAAATTGATATATTTTAGAGATACAATATAAATGAATTCGTGAATATTTACATCAACTTAATAAAAAAAATACCTGTCTGAGCAGACAATTTTGATATAGATTTTGCAGGACTTTGAGTTATTTGTTGCTGTATATTATCAACGACATCTTCTGTCAGTACAGTTGGTCTGCCTGTAGATTTTCCTTTGCAAATGCATTGTTTATTTTCAAATCGTTTGACGATAGTACACTTTCGGGATGAGAATGTGCCATAGTCAATGTTTGCCATTGGAAACTCGGTCATAAATTGCTCAATGCAAGATTGTAAGGAGTATGTCTACATCCCGTCTTCATGTCTAGTCTCACTTTGAAAATGAGCCATTAAAATAAAGGCATCTTGCTCAACAGTAAAAGGCATACTATTCTGAACTGAAATAAGAATATTATTAATCTTAAAATTTTGTTTTTGTTACTACTTACCAGTAATACGACGAAGTACCAAAAGTTTAGCTATGAAAACAACTGATTAGTTTGAAATATGTATGATTTATTAATTAGGCAATAGGGCACTCCAACGAACTGTCAAATCAGTAAAAAAAATGGCGGCTGTAGGACAAACAAACCAACTTGACATATATGACAAGCAGAAATTTGTGCTTTTGTGAAGAACTGTGTGTTTAGCTCATCTTTTAAACCTAATTCGGATAATTCAGACTATTATAATGGTTTTGTTTTGTTGTGTTATCAATTGTGGGAGTAGAGGACAGCAAGATCAAGTTAGATTTTTTAGGATTCCTGCTGCATTGAATTATAAACATAGAACTGATCTCAATAAACTCTCTCATATAAAACGGCAAATGTGGCTTAATGCAATAAAACGGCTAGACCTAATTCAAGAAAAAATTAAATACAGTGTCGTTTGATCAAAACAATTTGTATCGGGTTAGTTAATAAAAAGCTATATACAACAATTTAAAAGCAGATATTTCAGGTAAACTGGCTGCTTTAACAGATAACTTACATCTTGATTGGATTCCTACAATGCATTTGGGTTATAAAATTACCACTGCAACGTTGTTAGAGACCAAGATGGGTAGGTATAAACGAAAATGTAATGTTGTGCTGGTGTGGTAATGTTTTTTGAAGTTTTAAATATCTGCAATATTTATATGTAAAAGTAATATATACCTACCTATGCAGGCCCCTCTTTTTCATTGGGCACTCTGGGCAAGTGCCCAAGGCCTTCACGATTGATGGGGCCCCCAAGTTCCTGCCAGATCAGCAACTTTTTCATATCTCATATTAGGAAGTGTAATATGAGCCTATTTCTCATATATTTTCATTATAAGAAAAAGTTGGTATATATTTTAGGTAAAACGTCCTAGTTGCTGAACATTCGTAAAATTATTAATATTATTCTCAGTATTCACTGCACTTATGTGTTGTATGTCTACAAATTTTTTCTTTGAAATGGGCCGAGCCAAGAAATAGTTGACTAATCAAAAATGGACTTGATACATTAAATTTTGATTTTCCCTGCTGCTAATGTTTTTTATTGTGCCGTAACAGACTTTAAATTATTATTGCAATGCCACAACTATTTAAAATATCAAAAAACCAATTGATTATTAAATTTTTTTTACTATTTATCTATGTACCCAATTTTTTTAGAATCGTATAGGTGGTAACCCTAATTGTATTTATAACTTATTTTTAATATTTTTTATTAAATATATTGTAGTAAATTATGTGTAACACCAGTACCAAATTAGTAGAGTGGAAAAGTAGCCCGTGGTAGCTCAGTTGGGAGAGCAATCGCCCGGAAAGCGAGGGGTCCCGGGTTCGAATCCCGGCTGCGGCAACCGCTTTTTCATTTTACTACAACTTCAGAAGTGGGATTATGGATCCACCTGATGGCACAGCACCCCTTATGTTTATGATTTATGATTACCTAGGTGTCGGATTATGGCCGGCAGCCGAGGACGGCTGTGTTGTCAGGTTTGGCCGAGTTGTAGTAAATTATGTGAATGGCTGGGCACAGACGAACATATATGAATTAATACATCAACGCGCATGCATCTACCTCGCGCATCAGCATGACAGTGTATTGGTCACAAACGTTGATTCATGTATTAACACATCAGTTCGCAGTAAACAAGAATTGCATTTCATTGCAGTGGCGTGCGCGATTATTGTGACACAAAAAATAA
>CM046728.1:23828683-23908203 GCA_025584915.1 Monochamus saltuarius | reverse complement strand
CACTTTTAAGCGAGACAATATATGTACAGGGTGTCCGGAAAAGACGTGTACAACGGAAGACCACATACTCCTGGGTTCAAAATAAGCCGATTTAGCCCAATTTACTTATTTCCAAAATTGCTTCGTTTAGCCGCTAGAGAGCGCCAAAGTTCGCGAAAAATTTTTGGTTATTTCGAATATCTCGAAAACGACTTCATCGATCTTAACCATTTTTGGGCTACGCAGTTATAAGTCTAACTGACACTTTTTGCCATTATTTAAAATATTTTGCAGTAATTAGAAATATAAGAAAAATCATGTATTATGCAAATATAAGCACATATTTTTTTAACCCCCTGTATAATAACTCTCAGCTTTTTTCTGTTTGTAGATGACTTTATTTGGAAACTTTTTTTATACTTTCAAAATTTTGAACAGATGAGCAGTTTAGGCAGAAAACATATTTTTCGTATGTCAACAATATCAGCATTCGTTCTGCAACAAATAACGAAGTACCAGAAGCTGGCTCTGATATTTTAAGTATCAGTTGTCTGTCAAATCTAATCAGCTACTGAAATTAGTCTCTCGGTTTATTCTTCTTGCTCAATTAGTTACTTTAGATCTTACTTTATTTGTTGTTGTTATTGTTGTGTTTGCTTCTGTTCGTCATTTTTCAATATTTCATCATGGATACGTATACATATTCCGAACAAATAGATAGGTATGCTTTTGGTTTTCGATTTTGTCAACGCAACGCTCGCAAAAATGTTAGGGTCTACATGGACATATTCCCTCATCGACGAGTGCCAAATCATCTAACTTTTGCCAACATTGAAAGGCGACTTCGCGAATTTGGTATCTCCACCAAATGAATGCGGCGCAATGGTGTCAACGTACCACGAAAACTATAGAAGTGGAGAAACAAATCCTAGATAAGATAGAAGAGAACCCAAAAATATTAGTGCAAGACGCATTGGACATGAAATACGGATACCAAAAACCATAGTTCATGATGTTTTGAAGGAGCAGTTACTACATCCGTACCACATTCAATCGGTACATGAATTGCTACCCATTGATCCTGCAAAAACGTTCAGCATTTTGTGATTTTATACAAGATCAAAGAGCCCATGATATCAACTTCAGCAAACACATTTTATTTACAGATGAAGCATGTTTTACTAGGTCAGGAATTATTAATAACCATAACAAACACGTTTATGCTGATGAAAATCCACACTGTACTGAAATAAGACATTTTCAATATGAATTCAGAGTAAACGTGTGGGCGGGAGTTATCGACAACTTTATTATTGGCCCGGTTGTGCTTCCACATCGATTAAATGGGGTCAACTATTCAATTTTTTTACAGCAAGTATTACCTAATTTATTGGATGATTTACAGTTACTACTTCGTCGTAACATGTGGTTTATGCACGATGGTGCACCCCCCATCTTACAATACCTGTTCGTCAGTATTTACATAATCTGTATCCTAACAGGTGGATCGGAAGAGGAAACGATGCTCCTATAAAATGGCTACCTCGAGCACCAGACTTAACCCCCTGCGATTATTTTCTGTGGGGTGCAGTAAAAATCAAAGTATATGCCTATGCAGTTAATGATGAAGAGGAATTGTTTAGGCGAGTCCAAGACGCAGTTAACATTTTACGAGGTAATCCAGGAATCATGGAGAGGCTACACTACAACTTCGTAAAACGGATTACTTGTTGCGTACGAGAAAACGGTGGTCACTGAGCATTTATTGTAAAGAGATCATAACTCTTTTTTATTTGTTATGTTAATATCTTATTATCTTGTATTTGTAAGTAGGTAGGTATTTGTTGCAGAACGAATGCTGATATTGTTGAGATACGAAAAAAATTTTTCTGCCTAAACCACTCATCTATTCAAAATTCTGAAAGTATAAAAAAAGTTTTTAAATAAAGTCAGCTACTAATAGAAAAAATCTGAGAGTAATTTTACAAGGGGTTAAAAATATGTGCTTATATTTGCATGATACATAATTTTTCTTATATTTCTAATGACTGCAAAATTTGTTAAATAATGTCAAAAAGTGTCGGTTAGACTTATAACAGCGTAGCCCAAAATGGTTTAAATCGATCATGTCGTTTTCGAGATATTCGGAATAAACAAAAATTTTTTGCGAACTTTGGAGCTCTCTAGCGGCTAAACGAAGCAATTTTGGAAATAAGTAAATTGGGCTAAATTGGCTTATTTTGAACCCAGAAGTCTGGGGTCTTCCGTTGTACACGTCTTTTCCGGACACCCTGTATATAAAAGGGTGTTATTTACTCTGCTGGAATTCACTCCTGAGGTAAAGAGTAAAATCATAGCCAGGTAAAACAATATTATCTTTAATAAAATGAAAATTTAAATTTTCCAAAATTATATTTCTTATTAACTCATATAGAACTCACATAAAAATTAACATAAATACACTTCTAAACAAAATGAAATAAATAACAAAACAAAACTAAACAACATATTGGCGCCCAATAAAAATTAAAATTATATTAAAACAAAACAAACACACATAACAAAATTATATTCACATCAAAATAATATATATATATATATATATATATATATATATATATATATATATATATATATATAGTCACTTGGTAAAGGATTAATAATAGACGTCTTTGAACAAGAGTAATGAAACTGAACGATGATTATGATGAATGATACATGATACAGGATAAAAGATTAACGATAAACGAAAAATCATAAGTCACAGGTCTTACTACAAATCATAATTTATAAATTAAAATTAATAGTTAAAATTAAAAACAATTTAAATATTGAAATGTATATGATCTGTTTACTAGCACTATGCGGATTTTTCACAAATCTGAACCTCACTCCCATTACTGTCCATTTAAAACAAAACAAACACACATAACAAAATTATATTCACATCAAAATAATATATATATAGTCACTTGGTAAAGGATTAATAATAGACGTCTTTGAACAAGAGTAATGAAACCGAACGATGATTATGATGAATGATACATGATACAGGATAAAAGATTAACGATAAACGAAAAATCATAAGTCACAGGTCTTACTACAAATCATAATTTATAAATTAAAATTAATAGTTAAAATTAAAAACAATTTAAATATTGAAATGTATATGATCTGTTTACTAGCACTATGCGGATTTTTCACAAATCTGAACCTCACTCCCATTACTGTCCATTTAAAACAAAACAAACACACATAACAAAATTATATTCACATCAAAATAATATATATATAGTCACTTGGTAAAGGATTAATAATAGACGTCTTTGAACAAGAGTAATGAAACCGAACGATGATTATGATGAATGATACATGATACATGATAAAGGATTAACGATAAACGAAAAATCATAAGTCACAGGTCTTACTACAAATCATAATTTATAAATTAAAATTAATACTTAAAATTAAAAACAATTTAAATATTGAAATGTATATGATCTGTTTACTAGCACTACTCGTATGCGGATTTTTCACAAATCTGAACCTCACTCCCATTACTGTCCACTTACTTTAATATTTCTTATATTGTGCAGTATTTGGCAACCACCAAGACTGTCCCTCATGCACGGGACCATGCATTTTAGTAGAAAAGCTTTTATCTCGAAATTTTAGTAATACAGCATCACCAAACTTTTTTTTACAATTTTTGTCAGTCGTATCAGTACTGGTGTATTTATTCGTAGCTCCAACACATTAATTTTCGGCTTGACGTTACCAGTTAAAAGCGAACAGGAATTAATTTACATAAATATACATGCATAAATAAAGCATAAAAATTGATTAACCTACTTTTGCTTCTGATATAACATCACACCCTTAATTTACAAGTTATCTGCTCACTGATTGCATCTGTAGTGATTGCAGTAAACTAATGTCATATCGCTTATTTATGATTCTGAATTAAGTATGTACCGAACGAGAACGTTGTAAATTACTTAATATATTTAAAAGAATCGAACGACGTTATTCAAAGTAAGCGGTACAGAGGTATAGTTCACACTGAAGCTAAGCTGGATCTGTAATAAATGCAAATCTAAGTAGAAGATAAAATGACTAATATAGTAACTGTATGTTACAGCAAACAAAAGGGGTATATGTATAATTCCTCCTGTCGTAGAGGGAACTCACGGGGTGAAGCGACCAGGGTCCTAATGGGCAGTAGTCGCTCCTTCTGGGGTTGAGACATCTGGGGCAGCGAAGTCCTCATCTGACACCAAGGCTCAGGAGTGCTTCTTAATTTCGATGCTCATCTTGCGGAGGGTAAAAGGAAACAGCAGGGAGTCACTGTTCGTGGTGTGGTCACTGCAGATCATCGGATATAAACATGATTCCAGTCGTTGAATTATGTAGTAGTCGTTGCGTTTGACCTTCATACAAAGAGTCTAGGTGCTACTGAAGTTCTTTTCTTGAAAATATAATATTATTATTAGATGTATGCATATGAAAAATAGTGAAGTTGTTGATATGGATCTTGGTCAAACAATTCCAGGGGTTAGATTTTATATTTGGATATACTCTCCGCTAAACTACTCAGTTTATCTAGCTGTATATCATGGTGAGTTGTAAATTATACAGGGTTAACTATGACTAAGTACAAAAATTTTAACCACGTGCTCAGGGAGGCCTAAAAGACAATAAAAAATTTATTTCGGAATTCTAGCTCGATGTTAAAAAAATGGGGCAAAACCCTCTTTTCCTACGGAAAGTCGGCGCCTATGTCATCAGTCATCGTCCAAGATGGCTACATATGTCAACTAGGTATATGTTCTGTGCAACTAGGTACCATGCGGTCGTTTCTCACAACGTTGCCGAATGTAGAAACAACGAAAGTAAACATTTTTATTAATAATAATACCTAAGTACCTGATAGATAACAGTTAATCCGGTTAGCTACAGTATTTTGCATTCGTTTTTCGTTCCTTCGTTCCAAACTGCCTAAACTTCATTTTCACTCATTACAGGTCCGTCAGAATTACTCGCCACAAAATACACACTTCGCGTAGATGCAGTTAATAAAATTGCCCATTTATTTTAAGAAAATTGATTGTGAAAGAAATACTAACAGAAAACTTCGAATACACCGGTGGCAGTTTTTAATTTATAAAATTTTGTCCGATAACGGTCACTACACTGCATTGCTCTCAACTCTAGGAAATATCTCCACGTACGTTTAAAGAAAATTGTGGAAAATTACACATGTCCCAATATATCGCAACCATCCATTATTTAATGAATAAAACGTTTAAAACTGAAACTGTCACTAAAAACGGAAAACTAAAATTACATTGTCAACGCCACCGTTCAGTCTTCGGTCCGCCTACACCGAGAACTTAATATTCTTGTCGCCCGCGGTAGACTAGGGCAGTGGGCGTGGCCTAACTGCCCGAAACATTATAAATAGCGAACGTCGGAGCTGCTAGCCAGCTACTTCGACCTAGGCGATGCACGCGACAACTTCGCGTGGAAGATCAACTTGTGTCACTTAGCTCATATTTGAATTGTTTCAATTCAATCTCCTAAACCCTAAAAATACTTAAATAAAAGAGGCATTGCCCAAGTCTAAAAAAATATAATTAAATAACTGTTAAAAGAATCAAAAGAATTACAATTAATAAAATAATTAAAAGAGAGCAGTGCTCCAAAGTTAATTACAAAAAAGAATTGTTAATTAAAAGATTGAAAGAACAGTTATTTAAAAATAAAATAAAAAAGAATAAAATAAAATAATATAGGGAGAAAAGAATATACACTTCCTGGCAAAAGACTTAGCCGAAATCTAAATTACTGAAAAGAGCCAGTAGGCCACAGGTATTTAAAAGATATTCATACGACAAGGTAAACATAAAGGTATACGTACGACAATAGGTAAAAACTTAAAAGAATTCGTATGGTATCAGAAATTCGTGAATATACGGTGTCGAGGTAAATAGAAATTCGCAAATCTACGTACAAAAGGGTCGACGATTAGCATCTATTTACAAGCGCATCTACGATGGAATCTCACACATCGCGTACACCTCCCTCAGAAGACCTACATACCGACGAGCGAGCTAGCCGGAGGATCCACTTCTTCGAGGCTAATGCAGATTCGAGCGCGTCTCCGGTGCTACGGCGCCGCGAGCCGCCGAAGAAGCTGGCTGAGAGGCAAGCGAGGTTACATTCTTCAGATAAATATTCTTATGGCAATTAATATAATCAATATTATCTTCTTTTATGTACGATCGTGGGTTTCTTCATTCTAGTATTGTTTTGACATTTCCTCCGTGACATGGGGTTACACGCACATAGCACTTGTCAGTCGATATAAACCTATACTGTGTTGTTGGTTGCATTGTGTCTAATACTCTACAAATATCAAACAGTAGTGGTCAGAAAAGTAATATTACAGAGCACTGTGAACGCCTCTGGATATTTAAAATAATAATACTACAATATTATTATATGCAAACATGGTCGATTATTGTGTGGACAATTATTTTGCTAATAAAAATTTCTTAGTAAGTAGGCATAAATATATGTTTTGTAAAATGTAGATCAGAAAGAATGTAAGAAGAAGAGGAAGAGGTGTGTCAGAATTGAGTTGTTGTTGTAAAGATAGGAAGTGCGAATTAAAGAAAGTAGTAAAACGTTATTGGGTATTTATTTAATTAACAAAGAAAATATTACCTAACAATTGTTAATATCGTTACTATTATTAGTTTTCAGTATTTGCTTTTCGCACATTCAAATTCGTGTAATCGCGGAAATTACGGATATGGTACTAATTTATGAGAAGTGCGACGAAAGTGTATATCGTGCAGCAGCAGAATATCAAAGACGTTTTCCAAATAGACAGAATATGCCAAATCCTCGTACATTTGTACGAATTGTACAACGTCCACGAATGTTGTTTTACACGTGCTGGAGTTTTAAATACGTATGTACCTAACTTGAAAATAAAAAGAACCAATTTCATACTTTTAAAATTCTATGAAACTTCTTTTACTTAGTGACATAAAAATAAAGCATTTTTAAACTACAATAGATATACCTACAGAAAAAGTATTTTTTTATTTATGAAATAGTCGAGGGAAACCAAGACGTCCCCAGCAAGTATAACAATTTTTACAACAAGTTATAATGTAAACAAGTTAGAAAACAGAAAATAATTCAACTTTCTTGAAATCTCCAAATATCAGTCCTGGAAGTATCAGTAAGGTAGGTAGGCTCTCAGTGCTAGGTACCATATCGTGTTTCTCATTAAATAATCTAGTATTTTGTAAATAAAACTTTCTTTAAAAGCGCCGTAAATCGTTACACGTGGCAACGCGGTGCTCTGTCACTACCTTTGACAACTTTCACTTTGGCAGAACATACCTAACCTCGAAGCTGACAGGCGGCATAGTCGCCGAGAAATTAGGGGTTAATAAGGTTTTGAAAAAAATTTTTTTTCGCTTTATAAATAAGTTTGGAATTTTTTTGAAGGGTGATACCGTTAATTCTGATTTTTTCCTATCCCCTCTTAAAATATTTGTACTAAGTCATAGTTAACCCTGTATAAGTAACGATTTTTGAACTCGGAATATGGAATTTTCTTTGAATTTGGAATGTACAGTCGATAGGATTTAGTCACTGCATTAATGAATTCATACAGTTGTCTCTGCCTGGTATTTGGGTACATTCCTCCTTTGAAGATATCATGTTGATCTTAAGTAAGTAGGTTGAGGTAGGAATAGGTAGGTTTTGATTCAAGGGTACAGGTAAAATTTGGAAGTATTTGAAACATGGGATTTGAAAGTTGATATAAACTTTGTAATTTTGAACATATGTTCTGACTGATGAGTGTGGAGTATTATTAATTTTGATGAAAGAGGTTAAGTAACTTAACTATTCCTTTAATTGAGTTTATAAGTTAAATTGATTTCAAAAATGTCTACTTTATTTTCTATTTGTTCTCTGTTTTGATTGTTCATGAGGCCAAAGAGTTTTATTATAGTAAGTAAGTAAGTAAGTAATTTTATTTCCAGAATAAACATGTGATACATGTGTACAGGAAAAGAAATGTATATCAACATCAGACAAGACACACTAATACGATAGCAATAAACAATAATAAACAACACATAAAATAAACAATCTATAATAATAATATACGAACAATATACGGGGCGTCCCTAAAGCACGGCGCCACACCGACACAGGCGACACCATAACCCCGAAATGCCCCGCATAATAAACAATAATATAATAAAGAATAAAAATAATATAAAATATAATAATATAATATATAATATAAAACAATATAACAAAAGACCATAATAATATATAACTTAGGAACAAAATTTAAAATATTCGTCTACAGAGTAAAATACCGTGGCCACGAGAAACTGTCTTAAATGTTTTTTAAAAATATTTATATTGGTGCTACATTTTATTCTGGAGGGTACGTGGTTGAAAATCCTTACTCCATTAAACTGTGGGCTACGTCTTGTAGTATTATAGTTATAGAAGGGTAAGCAGTACATATCATTATGTCGTGTTTCATATTTATGTATAGTGTTTGATTAATTTATTTTTATTTTTGAATGTAATTATAGCCACCCGATAAATGTATAGATTTTATAAGGTCATTATTTGTAGGTTCCTGAAATATTCTCTACATGATTCTCGAGGTCCTAAGAGGCATAAAGACGTTATTCCTTTTTTGAATTTTAAAAGTAGTTTCAACCCCTGTAGCCCCCCAAAATTCTATTCCGTATTGTAGTATGCTTTGAAAGTATGCATAATAAACAGCAAGTGCAGCATGGAAACCTATATTATTTCTTATAGTAAAAATCGCATAAACAGCACAGGAAATTGTTTTATTAAGCTCATCCAGTTGGTGTTTCCATTTAAGATTCTTATCTATATACAACCCCAGGAACTTAATACCATCGACTGCTGAAATAGTATCATTTTCAAGTTCTATATCTATCTGTGTGAAGTTGTACGATGAGTGAAATGTAATATTATTTGTCTTAGTGAGATTCAGTAACAACCTATTTGCAGAAAACCAGTCATTCACGTTGTTTAATATTTCCTTACATTCAAGTGAAACATTTTTAAATAGTAAACTTGTATCATCTGCAAATAGAGAAAACTGAACCATTTTGAAATTATCGACAAGATCATTTATATAAATCAATAACAGCACAGGGCCCACAATTGAACCCTGTGGTACTCCACATTTAACATTGTTCAGTTCTGTTTTAATACAGACTATTTCATTATTTATTACTTCTTTTAACTCAATATACATTCTTCTATCACAAAGATATGACTGAAACCACTTATAACAAACCCCCCGAAAACCATAATAATTTAATTTCTGTAGCAAGATGCTATGATCAACACAATCGAATGCTTTCGTTAAATCACAAAAAACATAGAGTGAATGACATTTTGCTTCAAGGCAATCATTTATATTATTAATTAAAGAATAAATTGCATCCCCCGTGCTGTGATTCTCCCTAAATCCAAATTGAGCCTTTGTTAATATATTTTTTGACGTTATATATTTTACCATTTGTTCCTTTACAACTAGTTCAATAATCTTTGATAGTGAAGAGAGTATCGAAATAGGCCTGTAATTTGAAAATGATGTTTTTTCCCCTTTTTTATATACAGGTAAAATTTTTGCGATTTTCAGACTTTCAGGGAAAGTTCCTGTGGTAAAGGAGAAATTACAAATGAATGCAAGTGGCTTTTTGAGAATTTCAATATTTTGTTTAATAATAGTAATGGGTATATCATCGTACCCCGCGGTTTTTTTATTTTTTAGTTTGTTAATTACTCTTGCGATATCATGCTCAATTACTGGGAGAAAGCTAAATGAATTTGTTACAGAAAAATTACAAATTTTTATAATAATCCTCGTAGCTTTTATTTGCATTTAGGTTATTCGTGACAATCATTGCTTCATTAACAAAATATTCTTGAAAATTACGAGCTACTGTATTAGGATCTTCGATTATACTGTTATCATTAGTTTTTAAGACAATTTTTTCTATAATGTTCTGCTTTTTGTTAATGTTTTCATTTATACATCGCCACGTGGTTTTTATTTTATTATCAGATTCTTTGATCCTGTTACAGAAGTAATATTGTTTAGATGCATTTATTATTATCTTTAAAAGTTTACTATACCTCTTGATATATTCTAATATATTAACATTATTTGTATACTGTTTAATTTTAATAAGTGATCTTTTATTTTTACATGAAATTCTGATTCCTTTAGTGATCCATGGTGATATTACTTTAGTATTTGACTTAAAACCTCGAACTGGTATCGCTATGTCTAGACAATGTTTTATGTTTCTGTAGAAAAGATCATAGGCTCTATTTACATCTTTTTGTTTATACACTTCCGCCCAGTCGATGCTATTTGATAAATGAGTAAACTTCTGCATATTTTTATCATTAAAGTTTCTTCTATAAGTTGTTAATTCATAATTTTTTGCTTCGTTAAGGTTAGGAAAGCTGACTATCTGAGCTTTGTGATCAGACATACCTAATTCCAGTATGGAAGTTTTGTAATCTGTTACAATATTGGTGATTATATAATCTAACTGAGTAGCACTATTTCGTGTTATGTATGTAGGGCCTTTAAGAGTAGAAGTTAAATTAAACATTTTTATTATATTGATTAAATTTAGTGTATCTTGATCATTTTTTTGAAAATTTATATTTATATCCACACAAATTATTAACCTGTAATTAGGATATTTATTATTTATTTCATATAACAATTCCCAGAATAAAGTAAGAAAAATGTCACACTCTCCCTCTGCAGAAGATCTGTATAAACATATTACAATCAGTTTGATTTTTTTACTCATGGCACACACATACTCAAATTCTTTTTCTCTTGTACTTGTACTTAAATTTGTAACATCTGAAAAATCTAAGTTATTTTTAGCATAAATCAAAACACCATGTATAAATTGTTTTCTAGAGAAATATGAAATTAAGTTGTAATTGGCTATTTTTAAGCTAATTTTTTCATTACAAGACGCCCAATGTTCACTAACACACAATACACTTATTGATTCTATTTCTTCGTTAAGTAGGACTTCAATTTAGTCTATTTTACTTTTTATTGACTGAATATTATAATGCATGACACAATAATTATCAAGGCATGTTTTATCTTGCTTCTGCTTAATCTTGGTGTGAGCTCTAGTCGGTCTACCCCCTCCAGATCGAAAGTTCATTGCCGTATTTTCTTCATCCGTAGCATCACGTGCTTCTTGAGACTGCTCTTTTTGTTCTAATGTTAGTTCTTTACATTGCTCTAAATTGTACAGCTTTTTGTTGATACTGATTTTATTTCCTACTAACTTGGTCTCATGTCCAAGTCTTCTTGCTTTATCTATATAAGGAATTAATAGTTTTCTATCTTCCATTATCTTCTTACCTTATCTTATCTTCTTATATCCTGTACTAATAAGATTTCGAATTTTTCTACAAGTCAGATTTCGAATAGTGTTTGGTAAGTTTTAAGACTTCTTCTTCTGATCATTACTACGATCTGACTTAGTACAATTGTCTAACAAACCGAAACCTTCACTTGCCATGCATATCTTTTGTTCATATTCTACTTCAGCTCGTAAAAAGCTCATGAGGTTTTTAAGTTTAACTTCAAGTGTAGCATCCGCGGTTAAAGAACCAGCAGAACCGGCACCGATAATTTGAGACGAATTGTAGGATGAACGGTGCCAAATTCTTAACAAATCCTGCGATAAACATAACTCAATCAGTGGAAAGAGCATTGCTGCATATTTATCTGAAGTTATTCCTACCGTTTCAAGCACTCTAAGTTGTGTCTCAATCTCATCGTAAAGCTTGGAAGTATCTGTTTTCTGAGAAGATCCTGTATTACTCAAAATTAGTTTTAATAACTCCCTGACATGTACTTCAATTTGTAGGTCGTTCCTGCCAAACCTAGCCTGCATACATTCCACGATTTTGTCATAGTTTGCTCCCACCACCGGAAAGCTCTCTACAAGTTGACGCGCCCTACTGCCCGGTACTTTGGCTTGTATTAAATATTCTGAACTGTGACCAGAACCCCAACCAGCCTTTTATATTACCGTCGTAATGTTTAAATTCTATTCGCGGGAGTTAAAGTTTGCGCTTACCTGTTTTAGTTTCCCCTTGCTGCGTAGAACGCCCCAAACTGCCTGATACTACAGAGACCATATTATCTACTTCAGCGCAGCGCAGTTTTGTGTTCCATTTGAAACACCTTGATACATCTCAAACGTAGATCGGTGAACCTTCTTTAGTAGGCGTCACTGCTATCCATCTCTGCTATAAGCTGCTCCTCTGTAGCACTTTCCAGCAAGGCCTCATAGACTTGATTCTCGCAGGCATGCAATTCATCAAATTTCTACATCACTGTGCACAGGCTTCTCAACTTGTAACAGAGTGTCTAATTCATTGGTAACTTTGGTGAAACTCGCTCGAAGCACTTTCCCGTGTTTCTTCTTGGCTTCCATAGCGACAGTTAGCTCCTTTACCATTAGTAATAGACAATTACAAAGTTTATAACCTTCTTAAACGGTACACAATGAATATGTAAATGTCCAGAGTTTTGCACTCACCGAACTGTCAGTCCTGTCACTGTCGCCAAATGTTGTCTCGCCGTTGGAATACTATCCGTATTCCCGGCCTAGACGGTTCAAAATAAAAGACACGCTCGGCTTGTTAAAAACTCGACATATATTTTTCCAAAACAACGGTTGTAAATATTCAGATGTTAAACAGATACATCCTCCATAAATAACAGAAAACAACAACTTACATGTTTTACAATTTTTTCAGTAACAGTAACTGCGTTAAAGCTAACACCCAGTAGTAGGTCAGCATCAAGGCAACTACACATTAGTTCCGATAATTGCTATTAATTGTTCTCTTTCAGGAGTAATTGTAGCCAAGTGTATTAATTAATAGTAGTAATTGCTTTTGCTTATTGCTTGTTTGCTTCCTCCCTCGTGGTATTTAGTCCGTAGCTTACCACTGCTTGTTTACTACCGACCGGCTAACTCAGTAACTCTTTCCAGGACCACCAATAACCGCAACCGCAACTGCCCCTTATTTAGCGCTTGTACCGCCTGTTTAATTTGCTTTTCACTGATTTCCATTTTAGTTTTATGTTAGTATTGCAACAGTAGGTTTGGTATTTAATATATAGATAGTGATATATATTGTGACTTTTTAATCCGCCCGTGAAGTCTAACTGTTTTCCGTAGACCCGCTGAACATACCGTATCTTCACTGTAGCTGCCTGAGTATTGGCGTTTCTACACTTTAAAACAGAAACTGGTGCCCGAGGAAACCGACCGCCGCAGCTCAGGCACTATAGTGACACCGCATCGCACCGCCGCCGAAGAGACGTAGGTGCGTCACATAGCTGTGATGTTTAAGTTTACTAACTTTTGAGATAAGATTGACCTAAGGTTTTGAATTATGTTTGAGAATTCTTGCAAAGTTTCACTTTTCGGATTATATCACATGTGAATTTAATTTTGCTCTAATAAATTTTTAATTTGCGTTTAAGTTTGAATTTCTAAACGTTGGTTCAAAATAATTTCGGCTTGGCCTGTAATTTTAGATCTAATTCCTGCAAGTAAATATACCATACAATCGGGTCTTTCGGGGATATTAAAAATCCTAATTAATTCATCACATAATTTACAGAAAGTTTGAAGTTTGGTTTGTGAACCATCAAAAATTGGTATTACATCTAGGAAAGTTTTAACTTCGTTGATATTTGAGTTAGTATTCATATTTTCGTTATTAAATGTACTAGATAATTGGTTTACTAAACTATCTATTTCGATTTGATTTTCGGAGAGTCCAACACCGACAGGGACCTGGTATGGACTTTCTACTCGTAATCTATCTTGAGAATTACTATCTTTTGGCATCTGAACAAACACTTCAATTTCAGTCGAGTTAACTCATAAACAAATTGTTCGAATAGTCACTCAACAAAAGAAGCACTTTGGACAGAGAAAAAATGATAAAATGGTGTGAAAACAGTCACTCTAATCGTAAAAGAGTCGACTCACGAATTCAGAACAATTAAATTCACTTAAACACTTTAAAATCTAATCCTAACTAATTTTGACTATACACAGACAAGTGTAAATCAAAATGTCTTTTCGCCGCACAAGTATATAAAAAATCAGTTTATATCAACTTAGCGAGGAAGGAGTGGAAAAATTCAAAAAGAACTTACTTTGATCGTCGTCGACGGTCCAGGAATCTCGGCGTCAAGTTGACCAACCACTTGAAGTTCCGCTTCCAATAAATTTCACCTGAGAGCTGGACAGGTCCTGGATCTTCAACAAAGTACAGAAGTACACTAAGGATCTCACTCACTCACTCCCGAGAATTCAGAGACTTGTTTGTAAATCTTACCGACCGTCAATTAAGTATGTACCGAACGAGAACGTTGTAAATTACTTAATACATTTATAAGAGTCGAACGACGTTTATTCAAAGTAAGCGGTACAGAGGTATAGTTCACACTGAAGCTAAGCTGGATCTGGAACTCTATATATAAAAAAATAAATGCAAATCTAAGCAGAAGATAAAATGACTAATATGATAACTATATGTTTCAGCAAAGAAATAAAATATAAGCAAAATATATATATGGTATTAAAAGGGGTATATGTATAATTTCTGTTGCACATTTGCTATAAGTAACGATAATATTCTCTTAATACTGTTTAAGTTAACGTAATAAATTAAATAATTTAATAGTCGGCTTGCTTTGTTTCACTTTACCGCTAAACAGTGGGCTTCTATAAAACAACTTTTGTTTATTCACACAGTTCGATTGTCAGACTGCTTATACACGGTGTTCTGAAAAACACTAGCATAATTTCAGATCGTGATAGATTATCAAAAAATATTATAATTTGTTCCTATGCACCATGAGCGTATATTTTTCCGTTTTCAAGATACAGGGTGTTAAATATAATTTTTTAGAATCTAGTTTCGGTCCTATCTTCCACAAAATTCTATCGAATAAACTGAAATTTTGTTATGTGGGGTTTCTGGATATGCTCAATGATCTGGAGTTATTAATTTTTGGTTATATCATACAGGGCGTTCACTGCTGTACTCCGCGGAAACATTTTAGGTCCTAACTTTTTAAAGTTAATCTTTTTGCTCTTTTTATTACCTGCTGCTATTACAATTTTTATTCTAAACAAAAAAGGTGCTCGTTTAATAATTGTCAAAATTTGCTCATTTTAGAAACAAACCAGGCATAGTGCGCCAAAGTTAAGCAGCCACTATCCCAAATTGGATTGGAAAGTAGGCTTTGGCACCTAATTATTATTAGTATTAGTTTCATTAATAAAACTTAATCAAAGTTATTCTTTTAATGGCAATAATAAAAAGTAATGGTTGGTTTATTTCTGGAAAAATATAATACATACTGAATACATTTTTTACTGTATTAGAAAGGCATTTTAAGCTAATATAAATCAAATCTCCTACAATTCCTATCAATGAAGTCATATGTATGTTCTCTGATACCAAACATCTAGGTATGCTAATGAATAATTCCACAGACTCTATATACAGGGTGTCTCGCTTAAAAGTGGAACAAGCCTGTACTATGCCTACCGTTCGACCGATTTCAATAAACTTTTTTTCGTTGGATACACCTTCAAAAGTCTATCTTCGACATACCTGGTGTTCTCTAAAATTTGAAACCGTGGCCGACTACGATACAATTTATGTGGCCTAAAATCGGAAAACCATATTAGGATTTTTATTCTTAAAATTCCCACGAATTCTTGATCAGGACCCCATAAAACCCTACCAACCAAATTTTCATAGCCACATTATACAGGGTGCTCAGGATAGCTTGGGTGTCTCGCTTAAAAGTGGAACAAGCCTGTACCATGCCTACCGTTCGACCGATTTCAACAAACTTTTTTTCGTTGGATACACCTTCAAAAAGTCTATCTTCGACATACCTGGTGTTCTCTAAAATTCGAAACCGTGGCCAACTACGATACAATTAATATGGCCTAAAATCGGAAAACCATATTAGCGAATTTTTTATTCGAAAAATTCAAAATTCTTGATCAGGACCCCATAAAACCCTACCAACCAAATTTTCATAGCCACATTATACAGGGTGCTCAGGATAGCTTGGGTGTCTCGCTTAAAAGTGGAACAAGCCTGTACCATGCCTACCGTTCGACCGATTTCAACAAACTTTTTTTCGTTGGATACACCTTCAAAAAGTCTATCTTCGACATACCTGGTGTTCTCTAAAATTCGAAACCGTGGCCGACTACGATACAATTTATGTGGCCTAAAATCGGAAAATCATATTAGGGATTTTTTTATTCGAAAAATTCCCACGAATTCTTGATCAGGACCCCATAAAACCCTACCAACCAAATTTTCATAGCCACATTATACAGGGTGCTCAGGATAGCTTGGGTGTCTTGCTTAAAAGTGGAACAAGCCTGTACCATGCCTACCATTCGACCGATTTCAATAAACTTTTTTTCGTTGGATACACCTTCAAAAAGTCTATCTTCGACATACCTGGTGTTCTCTAAAATTCGAAACCGTGGCCGACTACGATACAATTTATGTGGCCTTAAATCGGAAAATCATATTAGGGACTTTTTTATTCAAACAATTCCCACGAATTCTTGATCAGGACCCCATCAAACCCTACCAACCAAATTTTCATAGCCACATTATACAGGGTGCTCAGGATAACTTGGGTGTCTCGCTTAAAAGTGGAACAAGCCTGTAACATGTCTACCGTGCTACCGATTTCAATAAACTTTTTTTTGTTGGATACACCTTCAAAAAGTCTATCTTCGACATACTTGATATTCTCTAAAATTCGAAACCGTGGCCGACTGACTACGATACAATTTATGTGGCCTAAAAACGGAAAATCATATTAGGGATTTTTTTATTCAAAAAATTCCCACGAATTCTTGATCAGGACCCCATCAAACCCTACCAACCAAATTTTCATAGTCACATTATACAGGGTGCTCAGGATAACTTCGGTGTCTCGCTTAAAAGTGGAACAAGCCTGTAACATGTCTACCGTGCTACCGATTTCAATAAACTTTTTTTGTTGGATACATCTTCAAAAAGTCTATCTTCGACATACTTGATGTTCTCTAAAATTCGAAACCGTGGCCGACTACGATACAATTTATGTGGCCTAAAATCGGAAAATCATATTAGGTATTATTTGATTCGAATAATTCTTACGAATTGTTGATCAGCGCCCCAGAAAACCTTACCAACCAAATTTTCGTTGCCACATTATACAGGGTGCTCAGGATAACTTGGGTGTCTCGCTTAAAAGTGGAACAAGCCTGTAACATGCGTACCGTTCGACTGATTTCAATAAACTTTTTTTCGTTGGATGACTAAGTACAAAAATTTTAATATCTGAAACTTTAACAACTTAAATTTCTTGTATGTCCAAAACAATGCAGTTACAAAAAAACTATTAAAATTTCGATAGTTAGTAGACAAAATTGGTATTTATTGTCTTTTATTTCAGGTCCATTCAATATAATACTGTAACCTATTATAATGGTTTACTAATAAACTAAAATAGAAATGTCAAAATTAAATATGACCATCTACATCCATATCTATACAATGCTCTGAATATAATAAATAATGTTGTACTTAGGAATTGAGTCACATGCCTCATACAAAAACTTTGATAAATAGGAAATAGATCAATTATCCAAATCATTTTGAAAAAATAAACGAATTATATTCAAAAGCGACAATTTCTTAATTTCAAAATGTAGTTTTTATTTCAATACCAAGAACAACTACCTATCCTGTATACTGTGGCAACGAAAATTTGGTTGGTAGGGTTTTCTGGGGTCCTGATCAAGAATTCGTAGGAATTTTTCGAATAAAAAAATCCCTATTATGATTTTCCGATTTCAAGCCACATAAATTTTATCGTAGTCGGCCACTCCACTTTTAAGCGAGACACCCAAGTTATCCTGATCACCCTGTATAATGTGGCAACGAAAATTTGGTTGGTAAGGTTTTCTGGGGTGCTGATCAAGAAATCGTAAAAATTTTTCGAATAAAAAAATCCCTAGTATGATTTTCCGTTTTTAGGCCACATAAATTGTATCGTAGTCGGCCACGGTTACGAATTTTAGAGAATATCAAGTATGTCAAAGATAGACTTTTTGAAGGTGTATCCAAAAAAAAAAAAGTTTATTGAAATCGGTAGCACGGTAGACATGTTACAGGCTTGTTCCACTTTTAAGCGAAACACCCAAGTTATCCTGAGCACCCTGTATAATGTGGCTATGAAAATTTAGTTGGTAGGGTTTGATGGGGTCCTGATCAAGAATTCGTGGGAATTTTTTGAATAAAAAAATCCCTAATATGATTTTCCGTTTTTAGGCCACATAAATTGTATCGTAGTCGGCCACGGTTTCGAATTTTAGAGAATATCAAGTATGTCGAAGATAGACTTTTTGAAGGTGTATCCAACAAAAAAAAGTTTATTGAAATCGGTAGCACGGTAGACATGTTACAGGCTTGTTCCACTTTTAAGCGAGACACCCAAGTTATCCTGAGCACCCTGTATAATGTGGATATGAAAATTTGGTTGGTTGGGTTTGATGGGGTCCTGATCAAGAATTCGTGGGAATTTTTTGAATAAAAAAATCCCTAATATGATTTTCCGTTTTTAGGCCACATAAATTGTATCGTAGTCGGCCACGGTTTCGAATTTTAGAGAACATCAAGTATGTCGAAGATAGACTTTTTGAAGGTGTATTCAACAAAAAAAAGTTTATTGAAATCGGTAGCACGGTAGACATGGTGCAGGCTTGTTCCACTTTTAAGCGAGACACCCAAGCTATCCTGAGCACCCTGTATAATATGGCTACAAAAATTTGGCTGGTAGGGTTTTATGGGGTCCTGATCAAGAATTCGTTGGAATTTTTCGAATAAAAAATTCCCTAATATGGTTTTCCGATTTTAGGCCACATAAATTGTATCGTAGTTGGCCACGGTTTCGAATTTTAGAGAACACCAGGTATGTCGAAGATAGACTTTTTGAAAGTGTATCCAACGAAAAAAAGTTTATTGAAATCGGTCGAACGGTAGGCATGGTACAGGCTTGTTCCACTTTTAAGCGAGACACCCAAGCTATCCTGAGCATCCTGTATAATGTGGCTACGAAAATTTGGTTGGTAGGGTTTTATGGGGTCCTGATCAAGAATTCGTGGGAATTTTTTGAATAAAAAAATCCCTAATATGGTTTTCCGATTTTAGGCTACATAAATTGTATCGTAGTCGGCCACGGTTTCGAATTTTAGAGAACACCAGGTATGTCGAAGATAGACTTTTTGAAGGTGTATCCAACGAAAAAAGTTTATTGAAATCGGTCGAACGGTAGGCATGGTACAGGCTTGTTCCACTTTTAAGCGAGACACCCAAGCTATCCTGAGCACCCTGTATAATGTGGCTACGAAAATTTGGCTGGTAAGGTTTTATGGGGTCCTGATCAAGAATTCGTTGGAATTTTTCGAATAAAAAAATCCCTAATATGGTTTTCCGAATTTAGGTTACATAAATTGTATCGTAGTCGGCCACGGTTTCGAATTTTAGAGAACACCAGGTATGTCGAAGATAGACTTTTTGAAAGTGTATCCAACAAAAAAAAATTTATTGAAATCGGTCGAACGGTAGGCATGGTACAGGCTTGTTCCACTTTTAAGCGAGACACCCAAGCTATCCTGAGCACCCTGTATAATGTGGCTACTAAAATTTGGTTGGTAGGGTTTTATGGGGTCCTGATCATGAATTCGTGGGAATTTTTCGAATAAAAAAATACCTAATATGATTTTCCGATTTTAGGCTACATAAATTGTATCGTAGTCGGCCACGGTTTCGAATTTTAGAGAACACCAGGTATGTCGAAGATAGACTTTTTGAAGGTGTATCCAACGAAAAAAAGTTTATTGAAATCGGTCGAACGGTAGGCACGGTACAGGCTTGTTCCACTTTTAAGCGAGACACCTGTATATTAATCTCTGGAGTGGGAACTCGAAATTCAACCACAATAGATGAGATCTGACCTATTTCTGCATTTTTAGGATTGCTTCATCAGGTGGCCTCCTTTAAGTTGAGTCAAATATCTAACTATAATAATTATTATACCAATAAATTAAAATTATTTGAAATTAAATATCGACAATGACAAAAGTGACATTAGCCTGTCAATTTTAAATTAAATATGACAATGCCTACTTGAATAATGTTTACCCTTTATGAATACAATTGAAAACAGAAAAACAACAAGAATAACTAATTATTATTATTAACAGAAAATTTAAGGAAAATATAATTAGAATACGTGTTCGAAATATCCTCCGTTTTCACGAATACAACAATTTGGGACACTAGTTGCTTGACTTTGGCGTACTACGGATTTTCTCAAAACGGGCAAATTTTAGCACTTTTTACAAGAGTACCTTTTTTGTTTGGAATAAAATTTGCCATAAAAGCGAGTGATGAAAGGGGCAAAAACATTAACCTCAAAAAAGTTAGTACCTAAAATGTTCCCACGGAGTATTGCACTAAACGCCCTGTGTGACACAGCCAAAAATTAATAATTCCAGAACATTTAGCATCCCCAGAAACCCCACAAAATTTCAGATCATTCAGTCGAATTTTATGGAAAATAGGACCAAAACTAGATTCTAAAAAGTTATTTTCAACGCCCTGTATCTTGAAAACGGAAAAAGATACGCCCATGGTTCATATGAACAAATTGTAATATTTTTTGAAAATTTATCTGGCTTTGAAAGTATGCTAGTGTTTCATTGTGCATGGATCCACGCTTGTAACTTGCTTACTTATTATTAAATTGTTCTGATTTTTTGACAGCTTATACATACTTATAAAGTAACTATTGACACTGTCAGTCATAGGCGGTCCACGTGGGATCAAAAAAGAGGACTAATTTTTTAAAAAATTATGGCGATTTAAGAAACTATTTTTTACTGATTCTTATTCAGCATACTTAGAAACCCCTCTGTCCCACGTTTTGCCAACCTACCTTAAACTTTTATTTTATGGGCACAATTTTTTTCGACACTAAGCTTAATAAAAATGAAGCATTAACGTTAAACTATTTATCAAACTCTATTAATTTTAATGTTACAGATATGCGACCGTAACAAAATCTTAATTTTTCGGTATTATGAGTACTAAAAGTGAAAGTACAAAGTGTATATAAATCATGATTAATGTGGTTATCATGAAACGCAAGTGTTCTTTGTTTATATTAACATAATTAATTTGCTAATTTATAGCTCTGACATTGATAAAAATATCTTTGGTGTGTTAAGAGATGCAAGTGTTATCTGTTTAAACAAACAGCTTTGTTTATCCCCATGTATCGAGTTACCCTGTTTTATCATGAAACGCAAGTGCTCTTTGTTTATATTAACATAATAAATTAATCTAATTTATGGCTTTAACCTTAGCAAAATATCTTTGATGTGTATTCTCACGGGTTCGAATTGCCCTACTGTTTATATACTGAATGTGATTCATGGGTTTTTCCATAAAATGTTCTTTGTTTATAATTATTTAAATTGTTATTATTATTATTAATTCAAACTGTTCAAATTTATGTTCTTGATGTGATTTACTTTAACTTTATCTAGCACTACTATAGTATATTGATTTCTTTTTCAGCGCCAAAACCATCTAGCAGAAGGTCAAGGAAGCCCGGATTAGACAGAAAACCACGACAAGCGTACAGTGCCAAACAACTGGAACGCCTCGAAGGCGAATTTAAAATTGATAAGTATCTAAGTGTCAGTAAAAGAATGGAGCTTAGTAAAGCTCTAAATTTAACAGAGGTTCAAATAAAAACTTGGTTTCAAAATAGACGAACAAAATGGAAAAAACAGTTAACGACACGCTTGAAAGTGGCTCAGAGACAAGGCCTCTTTGCTCCTCAATATTTTGCTAGTAATAGCCAACAGTATGCTACTTTATTTTCGCCATATTATGCACCGCTGGGTTGCATATTAAATTCATCAACACCAGAAAACCTATCAATATCATCTGATGTTTCTAGAATAAATTTATGATTGAAATAGTAACAAAATATAATAAAGAATAAATATTTTAATTTATAAAATTGTCGTGTTGGTCTCTTGGTATATTATATAGCGTGACTACTATTCAGAGACGAAAATCTTTTTATATATTTTTTTGACAAATACTTCTTCGTCCATGAATAAATTTAGCAAGTCAAAATAATCTCGCTACCATATTAAATTGTGATTTTGCAAGAATTTTAAGGTCGCCGATTCAACGAGCACATGTGTGCGCGGTCTGAGCATAGACGAATGAAAAGTATGAGTATGGCAGGACGCTTTCCCACTGTATTTACGATACAATAATGTCCAACTTTAATTCTTAAAATTGCTACACCTTGACACTTTTATTTGTCTTTCTCAAGGCTACAATAAAACAAATATGGGGATTACATACTGTAAGATAACAGAAACAATACATTCATATAGCTAACAAAGATAATCTGTCTACATGTAAATCACAATTCAAAATTACAAAATCTGAACTTGCCAAACAGGAAGATTAATATAATATCAATCAATAATATCAAGTGACTCAAAAATACATAGTACTTTTTAAAAATCCTTATTTCCAACAACAAACAATATGTATGTCATTCATTTAATATAAAACTAACGTATAAGAAACCCAACTATCATTTATCCTTCTGGACTTATATTTTCCCCTTAATTTTCTTGTATACCCTTCTTTCAGTCCTTTCTTTACCATTGTTTGAAAATTAAGAAAACTAATAACTAATTTAGTTATAAATGAGTTAATAATTCACATAGTTAGCGTGTCCCAAAAATAATATAAATTTTATGGTATTTTGACAGTTTTCATCCAAATATTATCTACATTGAAATCCTAATGAAACTTTATGTAGATAAAGTACTTGTAGAAGTTGGTATATGAAATATACGGCTTCGTTTACAATTATAATTAATTACACAGCACCACAAATAAAATTATCTGTCCGGCGGACTAGACCTAAACCACATATATTTTTATGTGTTTTCATTCGCTGAATCCATTTAATCTCATTGCTCTAGGTTCATGGTCATTCCAAGGTCAAACCGAAAGATAAATATGCAAGTGACCCATAACTGTTGTACATTTTAGCATACATTAAAAGACACCCCATGCCCTCCTATCAGGAAAGGTGGGCGTGGCGTTTAAACCGTCAATTTTAAATGTTAAAACTGCCAAGGGGCGAAGCGAAAACTGCAGTCGTGTATAAAGTACCCGTCCCTAACCTAACCTCTAGAGATTCAATTTTTTTACAGTTAATATAATAATACAAAATAATAATGGGAAATTTTAAAACCAGAAAATAAACTAGAAAAGAAGACGAAAATGAGAAATATTTTAAAAGAGATAAATATAAAAAACTTTATCGAGCTGAAGGAAAATTATTTTAAGCACTTAAGGAGATAACGAGTTTTTAAGATATTTGCAAAAGTTTTACATTCTAAAAACACAAAACACATGATAAAATGGTTTTTGGTTTCTAGTTACTATTTTCAAAGCGAAGAAAGAATCATGATGTGGGCTCATTGTCATAGGATAAATGCTGGTATAAATAGGAATATGGTCATTGAACACTTAAATTAAGTTATCGAAGAATAATAAAATGAATGGGCAGAGGAATATCCGGTAAATTCAAATTTGAAAACAAATATATATATAGTTTTATCCAACATACTTTGTGACATCATTTCATAAGAATTTCCCTTCTCTTTGACATCCTCTGACGTTGTGTAATCCGAAATCGGATGTCGCAAGAACTTTCATCGTAGACTTGCTTATACTGACCCCTACATTGTTTTAAAGAAGTTATAGGAGGATGCCACAAAATCATATGTGTAACGTTTTTTGTACTTCCGCAATATATTACACAGAGGGCAGCACGCAGAAGCTGTTGCTGTATATTTATTATACCGCACAATATACGACGTGGTTTTCGTGACATCCTGCAATATACGTAACTTACGCGTTCTATCGCGCTTGTAACATCCACAGTCTTTTCATAGTGCACTGCGATTTGACAACGCTGTAGATACTGTTATATTTAAAATAGTAAGAACATATTTAATGACCCACTAAACATAATTAAGTTTCTTCAATGTTATAGAAACATTTCTGTACTAGCTGTAATGTTGCTCTCAGACTTATAATTAACTGTATGCAATGTCCCAGGGACCTTTATTCTGCAGGCTAGAAACATTGCAGTGTAAGGTTCCTAAGGGAACACATTACTAGCAAATTGCATTTTAATTTCTATTAATATTGCAAAACGTTATCAACATCGCTAAATGTAACATGACATCAACGTATGTGCATTGTGCAATGTTGTTACATTATTGCACACAAGTCGCAGTGCAATGTTCTTTTATAACATTCCAGACACTGCATTTGGAATGTTGGTAAGAATGGAGTACCTATTGATTTTTTTTTAAATTTAAATATACAGTATACACTACAGGGTGTATATTTTCTTTGGGATTTTATGACCAAGCATAAATTAGGGAACTATTATTCCCTTGCCCGTGGTGCCAATCGTGCCAATTGCCAAAGCTCAAATCTTGTAGATATCCTACCAAAATTCGATTCCCAGTATCAGGGAGATATAAGTGGCGCCATCTGTCTGCTATTAATATACATATAATTAACTGAATCGTTTCGTGATTTTGATAAAAAAACGCATATTCCACAATTTTAAAGAATATTTATAAACTCGTTTAGCTGAAGCATAATATTTCTGAGGGTAACTATAGATTCAAAAAAACTAAATAATACCATATGAAAAAGATATGCAAGATATGCGCTGATAAAACTGGACGGAGTGCACCATATATTGTCAGTTTTATCCGTACGGGTCGATCCGCACCGATAAAGCGGTGGACAATATCTGAAATGTATGGGGTCCTTTGGATTTAAGCATTTTAAAAATACTGCGTTCCGATTGGCGATATTTAAGTTAACATATACAAAATAATAATAATGCTTCTTGTTATGGTCAAAATAATAACATAAATATTAACACATTAAGTAAATTATCAATAAATATAATTTAATCTTAATTGTATTTTGTATCTTTTTTTGGATGATAATAGATAAATTATATTCAATATTCTATATAATATTCGAAAACAATAATGATGTAGGTATACGAAATTCTCAGATATTTATTATAACAAAAAATTGAATAAAATATTTTAATTGAATTTGCATTAGAGCTTAGTGGGTACTATATTTCATTACTAATGTAACCCTATAAAACTGTTTACAAATTGTTTCAACTATGAGACGATAATATTGTGAAAATATGCCTCTGTGAACCTTATATCAATAATGAAAGTATAGAGATTGTTGTAATTTGAGCAAAAGTAATGATATATCAACTGGACAATTATAACGTTGCAGAAATGTTGTAGAATTAATTTATCCTCAACATTTTTAAATAATATTATATTATGAAACATTGTTAAAAGCATTCCACAACTTTCATTAGTTATGTATCGTAATTCAACTCAAATTCAGCTGTATGCAACGTTGCACAGATATGCTGTAATGTTTCATGCTTAGTGGGGAGCGCCAATGTTATGTTTCTTTTGAATTAATTTCTCTAATAATTTACTCAAAATACCAACTGTATACTTTTAATATTTTTTCAATTGTACATTAAGTTTATAGTACAAGTAATTTGTGATATATTTTCTTAATATACCATATTATGAAAACACTCGATCTACAGGGTGTTAAAAGTTATAATAAAAAATGCAAATTTATTAACATTGTCGAAACCGCTCGCAATATTTTAATGAAATTTTGCAGGCTGTGACAGTTAACGAGAATACATGTTTTGCAATAAAAATATTGTTTTCAGTTTCACCAGACGTCTGGATATTTAAAAAAAAAAAAATATCCGTCACTGATTTTTCTTATAATAAAACTATTTTCGAATTTCTTGTTCAATTTGGAACATAAACGGTCTCTCCTTTTTTTCTTACAACTCACCATTTTCAAGTGAAAAATTTGATTTATTGCATGGCATGGAAGTCCTGTTTCGATTTGAAAAATACCAGAAATTATGCACTTAGTTTTTGTTCCAATTTTATTACAAAATGTATTACTACTCGCAGTAAACATCATTACTAACTTACTAAGTCATAATCATAACTTTTCACTTATAAATTAAACAATGAATTCGAAAATAATTTTTATTTTAATAAAAATCAGTGTTGGATCAATTTTTTCTTTAAAAATATCCAGCAGCGGCGTTCAATGGGACTTCTGGTATGTCATATCTCAATAACCAGACATGGAACCCAAACCAAACATTAGGATATATGTACTGTGGCCATATAGACAACTTTTTTAGATGAAGAACCTTTTTAAAGTTTGCGAAAAAAAGTTAGCTGCCTCATCTAGTAATATCCAATTTCTGAAATATATTTTTTCACATATTCGATGTAACTTTGTCGATTTATTTAAAATTTTATTAAAATCTTATTAATTCGTTAGTTTTTAATAAAATTAAAAAATAAATATTTCACTAAAATTAAAGAGCCGATTTCGAAATTCCTAGGTGAGGCAGCAATTTTTATTTAACTTTTTTGCAAATAGGTTTTTCTTCTAAAAAAGTTGTCTATATGGCCACACTATATACAGGGTGTCTACTATTATTTGTGTACAAATTCGTAAAAATTTTATTCATCCAAGATAATCAAATTTTTTTCTGTAAAAATTCATAAAAACTTTATTTTTCAATATAACGCAACAAATATTTTTTTGAGTTAAATGTTATCGAAAACCGCTACTTCTAATCCTACCAGGGCGTTTAACATGGCGAACCAAGGCCTGCTATGATTAATTTTATACCCCTCGTATTCATTAAAAACGTTTAGTTATATTTTATTTAAAATCTGATATGTTACTCAGGGTCCCCCAAAACCCCTATGTGTGAAATTTGAATAAAAACTATACAGAGTGTTTTGTTTTACACGTTCTCAAGTTTTATGTGTGTACAAATTCGTAAAATGATTCTTCATGATCCAACATTAAAAAAAAAAATTAAATGGCATCGAAAACCGCTTGTTCTGATCCTACTATGGCTACCCAAGGCCTGCTATAATTTGTTATACCCCCGAAATATAATATAAACGTTTAGCGAATTTTTGATTTACAATCTGATAAGGTGAGGTTAAGCACAAACCCCCTCAAAACAAAATACTGAATTTGAAAGGCGCTATATGAGTCAAGTGCGAGCCAAGGAATGATGTCAAAACAGTATGAATGAAAATTGAATTAATGTGGTCTGCTATGAAAAATAAGTCACATAAACGACACTGGCTAAAATGAAATAAGATAATAAGTTTGTTTCATTTATTGGACCTTTTTCTACCAAACCACCCTCTAAAAGAATACATATTTCAATACGTTTCCTATTGTGCTGTACAACTTTCTTTAACTGAGCTGCACTGATAAACTGACACGCTTTAGTAATTCTTATGCGTAAATCGTCGATATTCAATTGTCGATTTCGGTATACTTTATTTTTTATTGTACCCCCAAAAATAAAAATCAATTTTGATTCATACTTTTTGATTTATTTCCATGATCACTCTACATTCGTCTAGCGCCCTTCAAATTCAGTATTTTGTTTTGAGGGGGGATTGTGGTCAACCCCATCTTAACAGATTATAAATAAAAAATTTGCTAAAAACGTTTATATTAAATTTCGGGGGTATAAGAAATTATAGCAGACCTTGGGTCGCCATAGTAGGATCAAAACAAGTGGTTTTCGATGCTATTTAAAACATAAAAATAGTTGTTGCGTTATTTTAGAAAATAAAGTTTTTACAAATTTTTATGTATGTATGTATGTGTAGAAGAAATAGATAGAATATAGATTTTGTTCAAATTTCACACATAGGGGTTTTGAGGGGTCCTGAATAACACCACCTTATCAGATTTTAAATAAAAAAATTGCTATCCGTTTTTATTGAATTTCGGAGGTATAAAATAAATCGTAGCAAGTCTTGGATCGCCGTCTTAAATGCCGTGGTAGGGTCAGTGGAGGCGGTTTTCGTATCTAAAAATGCTCAAAAAAATTACCCGGTAGGTGGAGGTTCTTATTAGCATAGTATTAAAATGTAATGCTGAAATTGAACCATTTCCTTTAACTTTTTGGGGGAAAATGCGCTAGAGAACATGAAAAAACATGAAATGTACCTTATTACTGTGTTGCAGACACCGTGAAAAATACTTAATAATTTGCATCAGTTCAAGCGTTACTAGTTTTTTTAAAGAATTCTGCGGATGTGATAATGTTTATAATGTCATAAACATTTTATTCAGTAGATAGATAAAATGCTTTTTTCTTATTTTAAATGACTTGTCAGCCTGGAAACTGTTATACAACCTGGAGAAAACTTTTATAATAGACATAGTGAAGAGATATTCTTTCTAACTTACTCAGATTTTGACTGTCCCAACAAACAGATATGCAACTCGTTGGAAATTTGCGTATAAAAAAAATCATAGCATGTCTTGGATGGCTATCTTAAATGCCGTGGTAGGGTCAGAGGAAGCGGCTTTCCTGTCATTTAAAGTAAAAAAAACTGGGTCTGGACCAGACGGTGGAAGTTATACTTCTTTAAAAAAAAAACTTCCTTTCAAAGCCTGAACGTACAAAAAAAAAAAGTTCTTAAAAAAAAATCCTAAAAATTTGTTCTTCCTTTTGAGCGTGACGCGGTTTCTCGACCAACATCCCATCCCAATGTGTCTAACGGGCGCAAAGAAGTATAACTTCTTCAAAAATGTTTTGATTACCTTGAAGAATAAAGTTTTTACGGATTTGTACACAAATAAAAGTAGACACCCTGTATATCCCAAAGTTTGGTGTGAATCCCGTGTCTGGTTATTGAGATATGACTTACCTAAACTTCCACCGGCCACTCACCTGATATGCAGAGACGTGCCTGTGCGTACGTGTTTCGATGAAACTGAAAACAATATTTTATTTACAATCATTAATTGAATCAGTTTTTTGCTTGACAGTGACGACGAAAAGCTGAAGTATATTGAGGAGGTCACATAAGTGTCACTTTATTGCTTGCCGAGTGATATCAAACGCTCGTTGTCAATAGCAACAAAATATTTTTTGAAATTAATCTTCTCGTAATAACGTTAATAATTGAACAGTTTTATTTTATTGAGTGATTGTAGATAAAACATTGTATACATTACGAGCAAAAAGTGACTTTACTGCTCTCGCGTGATTACTGTCACTCTTGAGCAACAATATTTATTGTAAAATATGTATTACTGTTAACATAAAAACCTGTAAAGTTTCATTTTGTACGGTTTCCACAATATCAATAAATTTAAATTTTGTTAATAAAATTTTAACACCCTGTATATAGGAAATTGTCTACACAAATTACTTGTGTTAGAAACTTCTGCAGCAAATGAATCGACTCACTAAACACTCTCTATATTGTAAATAAATATTAGTAAAAAGTACGAGAAAAAATATTTTTTATTTATTTTTATTTTATATTATTCATTTTATTTTACCTTACCTTTTATCTATAATTCAACCACCTTCATCGATCATATCATTTCCCTGTGACTTTGATTAAATAAATCTAATAAACTTGATGCATGAGAAGATGAATATCTTGATCTTTTATAAAACATCTTTGATAAAGCCAATAATAGTCTATTAAAATTGGCAACTGTGGAAGGATGCTTCAAAGTAAGCAATATTTTTGTGGATGTCATAAAAACATTTGAGTATGAACTATATATTCAATATACTCTGGAGTTCACAAAGATAGGATTTTTTTTTATTATTTTGTGTATTGTTGATATTTTTTTATAGAAGGAGCATCTGTGTTTCATTTTAAATAATGCATATTTTTAATTTCCTTATATACACAGTAATTAATAGGGATGTCACATAGGCGAAATTTTTGCTGGATGTCACCAGCAAATTACTGGATTTGTTAGATAAACTATGAACTTGTAGATGAGAAGATGTGGAAGCGGATTGGAAACACAGAAATACCTAATGCAAATAATTACCAACACAAAATTACCGTAGAAGCACACAAAAAAGCCAAGCTGATGAAGGATAATGTACAATATTCGGAATTTGGTAAATTCAAGGTACAATCATGTATGGTAAGTAACAAATTCTATTTAGTCTCATATAATGAAATATGTGATGAAGACTGTAGAACTTCTTATTGTAACCAATGTAAAATTTGTATACACAGATATCTATGCGAATGCCCAGAATATGCAGTAAAATGTACAATGTGTAAACATATACATGCTGTAGTTCTGTTTGAGGGGAGAAGCGAGTGTGTTTTAGGTATTTCAAGCAGTTTTCCATGTTCCGAAGAAAGTGATATGTTATGTATTGATGAACCCACAGCAAACCAGATTCGGTATTAAAAAGGATTTAACTCATTTCATAAATGAAAGCTGTAGGAAACAACATTCTAGTATACCAATAAATTTTGAAGGTGGACGTGAGGTAGGTATCTATATGTAGTTTTTAGTTGCACAACCGTTTCATTATAAATTTACATTTTTAGATTGCTTTGGATGGAATTTGTAAATTTGGTAGATCTTTGGATGAAGAATTATTTGATATATTTATGGTGGAATTAAAAATTAAAGATAAGTTTCAACAAAATACTACAGGAGATGTATGTAGAAAGAGAAAAATCGAAAAACAATTGTATTATCCAAATAAAAAGTAAAATTTGCAGATATTTTACAGGTACGGTAACTCGGTTCCGTGCGGCTCGGTTCCGTGTTTGCAGGAACGGTAACTGTTACATATCAGATTATTTAAAAAATATACCTATATCTAAATTCTAGCTTGACGTCCAGGGAAGTCTCAACTTATTTGTTGATATATTATTTTTTGATTAATATAATGGAAATAGACACTGATACACAGCGAAACCAGTAAGACTAGGAGAAAGAGAATCCCCGGTGAAATATATATGTGTGTTTATTTGCAGAACAGTAATTTTAATGTTTGTTTCATATATACTTATACTTCCTGGCAAATGATCCGACAACTGTTGAGAGTAGCGACTGCTTTGTGATGACATTATTTTACAATTATTCAAAGTAAAATAGAAAATTAAGATTACTTAAGCAAGGTTTTACACACACTGATCTGATGTCAGAGTCGGAAAGGAAATGCAGCAAAAATGCACGGCTTAACATATAGCAGCAATTCACCAGTCTCCCATCCGACACGAAAGTTGGGACTTATTTTATATAGATTTGTATGTATGTAAATAATAAATTAAACAACAAATTACATTTATTTTATACAGTTGTATTAATAATGATGTTCATACATATCAATCAAATATGTATAATTACTAATGTTTTTTGTTGCTGATCGTTTTCTTTTAGTGTTATAATTTATAGGAAAATATATATGTTACATACACAATATTTCATTATTATAACCTTAATATTAACCTAACATACATAATCAAATAATATGAAACAATACTTTTCTGACAAATCATAAAAAGTGCAAATCAAATAAAAATGTTAAAAATGACAGAAATGATTTAAAATTATAAAATTGGCGGCATATATAACCACGCCCACCTTTCTGATTGGAGGGCATGGTGCGTCTTTTAATGTATGCTGTACATTTTAGGGTTGCTGAATCCGAATCTGGACTTCATTTAACTCCATCGCCTTAAGTTCAAGGTCAAAACAAAAGATAGATATGCAAGTGGACCAGGCTATTGCGAATTTATGTTTTTGAGATCGTTGACTCCGAATCTGGGGTCCATTTAACCCCATCGCCCTAGGTTTAAGATTAATCCAAGGTCAAAGGTAAAGATAGACATGAAAGTGGACCATACCATCGTACATTTCTGTTTTTGGATCGCTGAATCTAAACCCTGGATTCAGGTTAGCTTCTAGGTCAGTCCAAGGATAAATCATAATATATAAATCGTTATCATCATACATTTCTAAATTTGACGTCACTGGACAGTGGCGGCTGGTGTATAGGTGCTGCAGAGCTGCAGAACTGCCAAAAAAATTAGATATTTGTATATTTTCACGGCGTAATAATTACTAAAATTTATTAATAAAATAATTTGGTTAATTGGTGCAACTAAACAGCATCCTACGCCCGCCGACGCTGTCCGCTGTGTCGAGCCGCCGTGCTTTCGTTAAAATCGCATTCTTCCTGCTAGTCCAGGGCATTTAAATCAAAATCGACCGAAAAGCGGAAATTTTTAGGAACAGCAGATATCGAGATGTGGTTTTCTGCATTGTGTTCAGGAAGGTGCCAGGAAAAAAGTCAATATCGTCTGGTTTAGCCATTTTTTTAAAATTGCCTTCTGGACCGGAAATTGAAATCGGTACTCGGGGGTTTTCGGGGCTGTCGAACTCGATTCTGGCATTAGAATTACCCGTGGATGCACGGTGGGGCTCTGTGGGGTGCGCGGGGTGAATTGGGGAGAAATGGCAGCGTACATGAAAATCGCTCCAAACTCGTTACTCGGGGGTTTTCAAGGATGCCGCATTCAATTCTAGCATTAGATTTCTCCGGGGGCGCTCGGGGGTCCCTCTGTGGGGACACAATGCAGAAAACCACATCTCGATATCTGCTGTGCCTAAAAATTTCCGCTATTTTTCCTAACTTCCCTGGACTATTGAGTAGTAGACCAGATGAATTATCTGGGTCTCTACGTAAATCGTACCTATTTCGTGTTAATTTGAGATTTTAAATACTGTTTTGGTGTTTTGTGAATTTGTATAGTGATTTATTGTACTAATTATTAATATTTATATACTGTGATAGTGACAATGGATTTAGTTTATAATTTAGTTCATGTGAAGCGATTTTTAAATATTCCTATGAAGAAAAGTTGATTTAAAAACAATGGTAGGCCATTGCCCGATATTGTTATTGACACTGCAGGTGTTAGCCGCGGAAAAGCATATAAACGTCAATTTAATAGAGACATTTATTCGAAGAACAATTGGATTTGTAGGTGCAACAAAATAAAATGCGTTATTTTGTTTCCCTTGTTTACTTTTTGACGGTAATAAAGCATGGACGGAGGTAGGGTGACAGATTTGGAGCACTTAACTGAAAAAATAAACAAGCACGACAACTTCAAAAGCCATCTACATAATACAATGGAATTAGCTTTATTAGGGACAACTAATATCAAACACAAAGTAATTTAGACTAAACATTTCGGGAAACAAAAACATTATTAGAAATTGTTGCAACAACGCCCATGTCAACATCATAAGCTGAAAGATGCTTTTCAACTTTAAAAAGAATCATGATTTCGAAATTCAATATCCCAGGATCATTTGACAGCTATATCGATGCTTTCCATTGAAAAAATATTTATTTCACAAATTGATGGCTTCAACGAGAATGTTATAGACAAGTTTGCTTCTATGAAGGATCGCAGGATTGAATTGACTTTCAAAAAATAGCTGAGCAAATATTTGCAGAACACCCGTTTCATTTCATCGCGAGCCGCTACTACGCTGGATCCAAATTTGCAGTTGACTTTAATTAATTTTAAGCAGCAACATTTATTTTTGCAGTCTTTGTGTCTAGATAACACGCGCGATTCATTATCTTCCTTTATGATTTCTAGGTCTCTTATTCTCAAAGTATCTGTATCATGACTGCCTTTTACATATTTGTCTTCTCTCTGGTATATCTCTTGCGAGCATCTAGCAGTAATCGGCCAGTATATGTTTATCTCTCCTGCCCTGGTAACGTTGCTCTGCATCCTTCAAGTCCTGATTAAATCTCTCACCTTGTTCTTCACTAATTTGGAAATTCATGAAATGCAATTTTAGATTATTATTTTTTTTTTTCTCATATATTTTCAGGTATTAACAATATTGTGTGAAACTAACTACTCAGTGGACAAAAGCCCCAACCTGCGTTGAATTACACCCACAATATCTACCCATATATTCCTTATTATTAGCTTTTGTAACATTTTTTACTGTTTAAGAAAGGTATTTTATGCTAATATGTATCAAATCTCCTACAATTCCTATCAATGAAGTCATATGTATGTTCTCTGATACCAAACATCTAGGTATGCTAATGAACATCCACAGACAAAACTCTATTCAATAATTATCTAAAATTTTTTAATATATTTACTAACCTCTAGAGTGGGAACTCGAAATTCAACCACAATAATTGAGATCTCACTTATTTCTGCGTTTTATTTTGGATCGCTTCATCAGGTGGCCTCCTTTAACTTGAGTCAAATATCTAACTATAAAGATGATTATACCAATAAATTAAAATTATTTGAAATTGAATGTCAAAATGAAATATCGACAACGTCAAACTGATTAACTGTCAATGAATATCATAACAACCTACTAAAATAAATAAAAATTAATAAAAAATTTACCTTTTATGTATAGTTTTTTTTTTTCTCATATATTTTCAGGTATTAACAATATTGTGTGAAACTAACTACTCAGTGGACAAAAGCCCCAACCTGCGTTGAATTACACCCACAATATCTACCCATATATTCCTTATTATTAGCTTTTGTAACATTTTTTACTGTTTAAGAAACTATACATAAAAGGTAAATTTTTTTATTAATTTTTATTTATTTTAGTAGGTTGTTATGATATTCATTGACAGTTAATCAGTTTGACGTTGTCGATATTTCATTTTGACATTCAATTTCAAATAATTTTAATTTATTGGTATAATCATCTTTATAGTTAGATATTTGACTCAAGTTAAAGGAGGCCACCTGATGAAGCGATCCAAAATAAAACGCAGAAATAAGTGAGATCTCAATTATTGTGGTTGAATTTCGAGTTCCCACTCCAGAGGTTAGTAAATATATAAATTTTTTTAGATAATTATTGAATAGAGTTTTGTCTGTGGATGTTCATTAGCATACCTAGATGTTTGGTATCAGAGAACATACATATGACTTCATTGATAGGAATTGTAGGAGATTTGATACATATTAGCTTAAAATACCTTTCTTAAACAGTAAAAAAAGCAATTTTAGATTTATCCAACAATCTAGTTTCCTATAGTTCTTTACATTTTGCGCTACCTTTTCCCTGTAATCTAGAATTTCATGGTTCCCCAGGAAATTCTCGATAACTTATTTGAAAATTAACCATATGTTGCTTTTTCGTTTTCTCTCATTTTGGTGGCAAAAACGTCGTCTCATTATTTTACGATCGAAAATTCATTCATCAATAAATAACATTTTTGTAGGTAGCAATTACCTTTATTAAGAAGTTTCACCCATTGTTTCATGAGTATTAACTTGATGTGAAGAGGTGGGAGCAGGACTTTGGAAGGAGAAACTAGTGCTTTTATGATAATATTCTTAGTACCTGGTTGAAATGAAGCACTTCTTGGCTATTTTTTCTTACGTAGTGGTTTTTTCTATCCACTATCCCATTCACATACACATAATATATATTACTGTCCAGCAGGAGAACAGACCAGATTTTCTATATTTGGCAGAAGATCTGGACAGAATCTCACGCAATAAGGTTATTGGTTTCATAAAGAGGCTAAACCTGTAGAGGGACTCCCGAAATCTCGATTCGATGATTAGGGATCGAGATCGAAATGATCTCGATATATTGGTACTCTTGAAAATTTTACCATCGAAATAATGTCGAAAATCCGTCCATTCGAATCGAAATGATATCGACGGGTCTTGGTCGGCCGAAATGATTTGCTGTCTTTTTCTATCACATATACTGAATATTGTTATTTCTTTTTAATATTACGCATATGAATGTGTTGTGTTGTTTACCTGTTGTTTATTTATTTTACTTCAAACCAAATACTGCATCTAACCTAGAATGCTGAAATGAGGGTGTGAAATATTTGTTTATATATTTAAAGTGGTTTTGGAAGAGGAATATAAATGATATATAAAGACTAGAAAATTATTACAAGTAGGTATACATTTATTTTATCTTCTCTTGAAGTGGGTGATTATGCATGGTCTTTTCATGAATGTCTTTTGTACATAATTTATTAGGAGAAACTACGATTTAGGAAAATCTAACTTTTTATTTTTGTTAATTTGTTCAAATAACCATTTAATGAAGTATAACAACTCACTATTATCATTATTATTTTTTAATATGTGTAAAATTTCAGACTTCTGGGAGCTTTAATTGATTATCAAAGAGGCCCACGGGCCTTTAGTGTTGGAAGAATTTCAGTCAGAAACTATGAATGAACAGTAAGGTGTTAGATATTTTAGAGACTTCCCATTTTAATCAAAATTAAGAAGTACCTAAGACTTAGATAAATGTCATTTACTTTTAATGTATTTCTTTTTTATTTACCTATTATAAACTAATGTGTGTGTGTGTTTTTATAACAGTACCTAACAATATATATGGGTTATGAATATTTTTATTAATTAAGATTACTTATTGCCCTGCTATTGTCTATACCTATTATATTTAATAAAATAAACGATCGAATAATCAATGTATCAATATTATTATTTAATATTTCTGTTAGTTCTCTCTCCAACTTGTATTATGGAAAATTACACAAACTATACGATGTGTTACGATGGAAAAAAAGAGGTATCTGAACTGATATACAGAAATTTCTAAAATAATTTAGTTTACTAAAATAAATTTATAAACTATTTTAGTGTACTGGAATGATATGAAATGCGACAAATCGATATATCGATAAATAATATAAATAATAATGGTAGTAAAACCTTCGCTATAGTACTATAGTTCAGTGCACATATAAATCATAAATAAATGGCGTGTAACTTTAAGATACTATATAGTATTTTAGATTTAGATTTTAGATATAATCAAAAATGAAAAGATTGTTATATCATATACGATTAAGACATATAAATATGTAAAGCAGTATCTCAGTATACTTATATATTGTAAATATATCTGAATAATGACCAAATATGGCAAAATATTGTTAAATAGTGGTGTTCGAGATGTCCAACGACACGTTAGATCTTAAATTAGGCTTATCTGGTTTTTGACAGGAGTGCCTCAAATTTCACAGCGTCCTGGGGTTGGTTGACAGGCCTTCGGACTATGGGACAGTGTCCCGTTTTCAACACGGTGGTCCACGCTGACAATCTGCCTCGTATAATCGACAACAACCAGGGGATGATGGTAAATGTGCGACGAGAGATTTCAGATGATAGGTTCACGATGTGACGGAGGAAGAATCAAAAATAGGAGGCCTATATCAAATCATGCTTATAAATATTAAACAAAGTAGATGCTTGATCTAGGGCGGCCTCGTGGTGGAAGTCAGAGACTTATCTGGTTTCGAACTTTTGGGAATGAATTTAACACAAAGTTATATCACTTGCAATAAACACTATTGCCAAGTGAATTTTTTATAGCAACAAAATCCGCATAAGCGTTAAATTTTTATGGTTCACACACCAACGTACTCGTGCTAAGAAAACGAAAAATATCTCTTCCGAAAAACAGGCAAGCAATCGCCGCGCAAAAAGTGCTGATAAACGACCAAGGAATCTATACTATAAAATCAAATACGCTATACAGGGCCGTATATTTAACTCTTACCTTTTTAAAATTGTCTATGAATTTATTATTTATTATATACTCAAATTAATTATTTAATCTAACCTAATCTAATACTAAAGAATGAATGAAACCGTAACAAGTGATTATTTCAGCAACAAATTCTACATTATACCTACTAGGTATAATATAAGTTTCACAAATTTTTTATCAGAAAAAGTTTAGGGTTAACTGCCTTCTTCAGATATTTTCATTTCTAGATGCTTCTCATTACTCTAATTCGTGCACTTGTAAAAAATTACGTAAGTTTAAAGTTTGTATTACACACATAATTGACTTTTATAACCTATTTATTTGTTTGATATTCATTTTAAAATTCAAATAAACAGCGGGAGTGCAGGCTAAAAAGAGACAGGTAATGAAAACCATATGTTAGACAGAAATGAAACATACGCTGAGTTGGCTTAACCGTGGTGGTATATATGATTACCCTGAAATTGCCGAACCTATCCGAAGACAATTTCGATACGTTTCAAGAGTACCAATTTATATTTCGAAACGATTGGATCGAGATCGACTTCGAAATTATTTCGATATCGATATAACGACATCGAGATTTCAGGAGTCCCGCTACTGTTGGGTGAAGTATAATATGGGTCTGAACTACAATAGACCATAGAGGGCTACAAAAGCTAATAATAAAGAATATATGGGTAGATATTGTGGGTGTAATTCAACGCTGGTTGGGGTTTTAGTCCACAGAGTAGTTAGTTTCATACAATATTGTCACAAAAAGCATGTGACTCTATAGCAGGGAACTCTGGGACTTCCACCAAATCTCACGGAATGTGTGACTGTCCTGCACCACCTTTAAACATAAAAATATTACCTCTCTTATATTCCTGGGGTACTCGCTTGGCTCCTGCGAGAGGTAAAGAAACCTTTAATAAAAATACAGATTTATTCAAACAAACATAACAGCCATACTTACAATCAGACCTTTGCGCTAGGGAGAATCTCTTCTAAAGATCAGAGCCAGCCAACAGCTGACCGCCAACCTTTGGCCATGGACTGGCTGACATTAGCCCAGTTTCGATAGTATTTATACGCATTCGAAAAATGCTGAGTACATCAGAATTATATTACCTATTGAAATAATGGGAACAGCCAGCAAGTCTATCGCTTGGTTCTTTGAGAGAGTAAGAAGGATAGATATAGTTTGGTTTGATAGTAACCTTTGCAACTGGAGACATTTTATTGTTTTGAACTTCACTTGTGTAACATTGACACAATCGATTGTAAATATGTTTATAAATTTGGTTCAACAAAATAATTTAATATTCGTATATACGACAAAAGGTTTTTAATTTAGAATAATTTATTAAAATATGTGTCCAGCTGTAAATCATCTCTCTATGATCATCTTTGTTGACATTACTCCCCGTTTGAAAAAGCTGCCAGCTTTTGTATATTTAATACAGATATATTTTACATTTCAGTTATATAAAGCAAAACATAATTTATAAATGAAATATCTTACAACTAATACAAAATTAAAGAGAAAATTAAATGTATTGTTCATCACACCACATTAAATGTCTCGCGTAACCTCCCGCACTCAGTTTTGCATACATTTGTGTAGTTATTTGTAGTCCACTCCACGTTTCGGTACTGTTTTCGACGGCACTAATATTGTATATATTCAGTTCTTTGCGACTGTCTACTCACAAGCGAATGAGATCGGCACCATTTCCTGTTAGAACAATTGGCTGGACAAAACGGGGTATGGGGGTGATTGCAAATGGTCAATTAATTCTAACAGATGCGAAGTCTAGTATTGCCAATGGTGACTTCTGTTGTTGGACTAAACTGATTGTTGCTCCACTGTAGTACTGTGTAGTGAACCATTGTATCTGTGAGCTTACATCTATTGCTAAGACCATTGCTATAACTGGCATCTGTTGGTGCCTCTTTGGGAATAGAATGTCATGCCTCATACAGCTGTGGTTCTGGAGTGCCTACGGAGTGGTATACTTCGACGCGAGTGGTGTGGTTCAATCAGTTTTCTCATATTTTGATACATGGAAAAAATAATAAAAGTAAATAACAGTAATATGTTGATTTAAGCACAAATAAACACATAAAATATCAGAATCTTATTACTAATACAAATAATTTAATACAGTCCCTCATTTTAATTTAGTAATATACTTTCTACTTATACTTTTATACATATGTACACAAATCTTATCGTAGCTATGAATATTCTATATATACTATAAAAAAACTCCATATATCTACTGTTGCTTAATTAAGAGTTAAGAAGAAATTATTATAAATAAAAAAATAGAATCATGACTTGCTAAGCTGGTACCTAATTGCAAGACTATTTACCCAAAATATAATAATAATAATTACTATATAATTTTCCCAACTTTAAATATATATGGTAGAAATATTTCTTACTATCCTAATGGTTAAATTCCCTATTAAGACCCTTCCATATTTCTAAACCTATTACATAGAAATTATTTTAAAAGAAATAGATACTTAACACTTCTTACATCAGAAACTGTAATGTTATTTGTGTATCTGAGCACTGGCTCGATGAGCCTTCTATGTTATCAGTCAGACTCGATGGTCTTTCTCTGGTATCTTACTTCTGCCGTAAGAAACACCATGGAGGCGTGGCTATTTTTGCCAATTTAAATAGTAAACGTAAGTCAATTAATCTAGATAAATTTTCTGTTCCAATCCATGCAAAATTTTGAGGTTCAGAAATTATGAATTCTTCCACTGTCTTAGTTACATTATATAGATCTCCTTGTGGTGGCAATGTGTCTATTTTTATGAATGTTTTTAAAATTAATTGATTTTATTTACCATAAGTATAAGCATATTCTCATGGTCGATGATTTTAATGTTGAATTAAACAACAATACTGAATTTGGACAAAAGCTTTTACATGTATTGCATAGTTATGGTTTATCTCATAAAATTAATGTACCAACTAGAGTTACTTTACGTACTGCCTCATGCTTAGATAATGTTATTACTAATTTTGACCCTGATATGTCATTGGTAGAGAATTTTGATCCTGATATCTCCGACCATCATGCTCAAATTATTTCTGTATCCAGTCGATCGTGCGACTTTGTACCTAAAGCTGACTGCCGTCAGAAGTTTATTTCTGCTGGTGGTTTGACGACATTGTTTAATAATATCTCAAATATTTTCTGGGACGATTTGAATCTTGAACAGCTTGACAGCAGCTGTTTCACTTTCACTTTACTCGATATAATAAAAACCCAAAGTGATATTTGTCTTCCAACTACTACAATCAAAAGAAGATCTGATGGTGAAGTTAAGTGGTTAAATGCTGTTTTGAGAGGCATGCGCAGCAATGTCCATCAGTTAAAAGCAATAGCTTTGGAAATTAATTTGGAACTGGATTGGTCATATTATAAGGAGGCGCGTAAGGCTTACAGACGTGCACTTAAAAATGAAAAGAAAAGGGCTTATTCAGAAGCAATTTCAACTTCTAATAACACGGCCAAAATATGTTGGAAAATCATAAATTCTGAACGTATCAGTAAATTAAAACATGTTTCTCCCTCCATTAATGTGGACGATTTCAATATTTTTTTTGCAAATATATCTAGCACCATTATTAACTTCATTGAAACCGGGATAAACGATGCCACTTTTTATATTAGAAAAGTACCTAAACCATCCTTTTCTTTTTTCTTATCACCGGTAATTGATAAGGATGTGGAAGGTCACTGGCCCGATAACTTCAAAATTACGAAAATCATTCCAATTCATAAAAAGGGCGATACAGATGATGCCAACAATTTCAGACCTATTGCTATAGTGCCTATACTCTCTATGATTTTAGAGGCGGTCATTAAAGAAAAATTAATCTCTTACTTTGAATCTAAGCAGCTATTGTCAACTGCCCAATATGGTTTCCGTAGTAATAAATCTGCAATAAACGCAGTTACTGATTTTTTGGAGATTATAGTTGACAATTTAGATAAAGGTTGCCCCACTCAAGCAGTAATGTACGACTTGGCAAAGGCTTTTGACTGCGTGTCTGGTGAAATTCTTTTGTACATACTTGAGCATTATGGTGTGAGATCGAAGGAATTGAGTTTATTTGCTTTCTATCTTGCGAACAGAAGGCATCAGTATGTCAGCTGTGATGGAATTAGTTCTTCGCTTATATTAGTAACTAGTGGAGTGCCTCAGGGGTCTATATTGGAACCTATTTTATTCTTGATTTATATCAATGACCTACCTTTAGCTATATATAACCGCTGTGTTGATACAACTATTTTGTCTACCGGTGGCTTCCATCTGCGTGACAGAATGGGTCGGGCATGTAATTGGTTTTCAGCTAATAAGCTCAAGTTAAACGATAATAAGACTCACTCTATCTGCTTTGATTGTGACAAATGGACTAATGATTCATCTCCAGTGAAATTATTGGGCCTGACTTTTGACATGCACCTTACATGGAAGCCTCATGTTATTTGTGGCATAATTTTAGTTTCCCTTTAGTTTTATTGGATTTTTGCCACACTTCTGAAAAAATAATAAAGATTAATTAAATAAGCCCTTGCGCCAAAAGGAACAGTCAAGGGTTATTTTTGAAACTAAGTTTGCCTAACCAAAAAATCTCACACTGAAAAAAGCAGGTAAGTAAAAAATAACAAAAATCACATCACTATCGTGCACTTCCGTGTTTTTGACGTATCGAAAAACTCTCTGTTTTTGTTCTCAAAATAGTAGTAAAAATATTAAACGTATGTCAAGTTTGACAGTTTAAAATTACTGTATTTATTAACTTTATTGCCTTTATTTTCTACTTTTTATCTTTCCCGTACTAATTAATGATCCCAAAATACGTAAATAATATAGTTAAATCTGCAGATTATAGATTACCTAACCACGATTTAAAAAAAAATTAATAATATTGTGCTGGTGTTTGCAAGAATATTTATTTAATATCATGCACGACATCAACTTAAATAATTCAACAAATCAGCATATTAATACTTTTACTAAATTTATTATTATTTATTAAGATTAAAAGTTTATTTCTTTGGCCTTTTCCTACTAGCGCTTATTAAACCATGACAGTACAGTACTGTCCAATTTTTCATTTAACTATATGTTATTCCAATTTCCTTTAATAATACCATTTTGTTTACCTTTCCTCCTCTAATTTTTTCATTTACCATGATAATCATTTTTACCTTACTTACTTTGTACTCTCCATGTACCTAGTATTCAAATTATCTTCCATTATTTCTCTAGAAAGAAAAACAAACATTTATTAACTCCACAAATCTTACTATTTTGCCTCTTGAACAGGTGTTGATAATTACACCTGTAAATATACAACGTTTATATACTTAGCCCTTTATGATTCCTGTCGATACTGAGAGAAACAACTACTCTGCGGACTAACGCCCTGACCAGTATTGAATTACACTTCTAGTATAGGTACTACGTATACCAGTGTCGAACCTATTAGTTCGCTTTATAAAATAATCCTTGCCTATTGACCTCCATAAATACAGAGCCTTCATACATGATTAAAAACCACGTGACCTACGCGCATCTGCAAGCAACATTGCAGTTTATAGCAGGTGCATGAAAATCCCTAAAAATCAGTGGATGTCAGTGGTGTGGATGAAGGGATTACTGATTTAAATAAATTTGTTTTTGAAATTGAGTACTGTTTGATTATGATAATAGTGAACTGTATTATAAATTACGACAATGCGATCGGCAGAAAACAGAAGCTTACCGTTAGGTCCTTTGTCTGGAGCTCTGGGAGTTCTGGATGTCGCCGGCCGGCACTGAATCGAAAATTTAGGCACTGATTCAAGAAAATTGTTAGATTTTTCACACAACTATGGCAAAGTATATCACTTTTCACTCGCTATTAGAAAAGTGCTAATCTTTTGTTTTCACACAAAAACTTATCTTCTTTTTCGTGGTATTGTTAATTCAACCACATGACCCAGAGGGCAACAGCGTACAGCCGCTGAAATCTGCCTACGAGGCGCGCGAAATTATAGACTAAAATTACCTATATCTAAGACACATATACAATGCTCACCAAAAACCAATAAACAAAAAAATATATATATTAACTAACAATTAATAAGAATGATAACGGAACATTCCGCCCACCAAAATGAATTATTTTTAAATTACTGAACTGGCAAAGGACACAGTTTAACTATGGGTCTTTTAAAAGTTCCCTGGGCAGTTTTAACAGTTGCTACCCGACAAACACCATCAGAGCCAAGATGGGTAGAAATAATACGACCCAAACGCCAATGTATGGGACATGTGGGTTCGTTAATGACTACTAATGTTCCCACATTTACTTTACTTTGTCCTTTATTCCACTTTTGTCTCTGCATCAACGTGTGCAAATACTCATTACGCCAACGTTTCCAGAATGCTTGATGCAATCTTTGCAAAAGTTGCCATCTGTTTAACCGATTAGTAGGCTTATCTGTTAAATCATCATCGGGAACAGTGGTAAGTGGTTCAAGGGTCAAGAAGTGACCTGGAGATAAGGCAGTTAGATCATTTGGATCTGAACTTATGGGGGAAAGAGGTCTGGAATTAAGTAGGGCTTCAATCTGTGTGAAGACTGTGTATAATTCTTCATAAGTTAAAATTTGGTCGCCTACTAAACGAATTAAGTGATTTTTCACAGATTTTATTCCTGCCTCCCATAGGCAGCCGAAATGAGGTGCTGAGGGTGGAATAAAACGCCAGTCAATTTTCTCTGACTCCACAGCATGTTGCATTAAGTCAGCTATAATTTTACTTGCTGCAACGAAATTGGTTCCGCTATCACTATGAATTCGAGTACAACGTCCACGCCGAGAGATAAAACGTCTAAGAGCTGCTAGAAAAGCGTCTCTTGATAAGTCTGAGACCAATTCTAAATGGACTGCCTTAGTGGCACAACATACAAACAAACAAAGATATGACTTATAGGTCTTTGCACCACGATGTCTACCTAATGTTATCGTGAATGGTCCCCCAAAATCAACTCCGACACAAGAGAAGGGTTTTAATTTACTGACACGAAAATGAGGTAAATTACCCATAGGTGGTTGAAAGGCGATGGGATTAACCTAAAACATTTATAACACCGTGATATAACCGTACGTATTGCACATTTAGGATTCAGTATCCAAAAATTTTGCCGCAACAAATAATGCAAGGTTTGCACACCGGGGTGCAAATGTTCGTCATGAATTTCTTGAATAATAAGTTCCGTCAAACGATGTTTTCGGATTAGTAAAATAGGATGTTTTTTATTATAGGGTAGAGAGGAGTGGACTAGCCGACCGCCCACCCTGAGAATTCCTTCATCATCCAGAAACGGAGATAACTTCCTTAAAAACTTAGCAATAGAGCGCTGACTCTGAATGCTTAGAATTTCGTCGCCTAGGGTTTCATACTGGACATGCTTGACAAGGATAAGCAAAGCCTTATATAAGTCTTGAGACGTTAAAGGGCCGATTCTCTTATCCTTGGGATGTGATACATTATGACAAAATCGAATGCAGTAAGATAAAATGCGTTTAATTTTACTTAAAGAGGAAAATTTGTCAAGAAGAGATTCGAACTTATTTTCTACTAAAGTAACGAGAGTCACCTTTTCTTCTTCATTAAAATGTTCGGGGGGTGGAGAGGCCAAACGCCAAGTATGTTGGGGTTGCCATAACCAAGTAGGGCCGTTCCACCAAAGCGAGTGACTGATAATTTCTGAAGGAAATAAACCTCTGCTAGCACAATCCGCGGGATTTTCTTCAGATATGACGTGATGCCAATTTTCAGGAGATACCTTTTCCTGAATATGGGCGACTCTATTGCTCACAAAAGTTTTCCATCTGTGAGGAGATGATTTAACCCAATGTAATACTATAGTAGAGTCAGTCCAAACATATAGCTTATTGAAATTAATTGTTCCGAAATATGTTTCCAAAACAACCTCGAACAGATCTGACAGAAGTACGGCGCCGCATAATTCTAACCTAGGAAGAGATATTTTTTTAAAGGAGCAACCTTTGACTTAGCACAAACAAAATAAATTTTATACGTTTGGTCAGGCAAATGATAACGGAAATAAATTACAGCTCCATATCCTTTCTCGGAACTGTCGCAAAACCCGTGAACTTCACAAGATATATAATTATCTACAGTTAAACGGCGAGGAATACTTAAGTGTAATAAATGTGAAAGTTCAATTTTGTATCGATTCCAAATTTTTAAGATGTAAGTAGGCGGTTTCTCGTCCCATTGTAAACCCAACGCCCATAACTGCTGAATTAGGAATTTTGCAAGAAAGGTCAAGGAGTCAAAACCCAAGCGGATCAAATATTCTGGCTAGCTCTGACAAAATTGTTCGCTTGTACACTCTCTGTCTATAAAGGTTCTAAATTGTAAGAAAAACAATCAGAGACTGGATTCCATTTTAGTCCCAAAATTTTCAAACTGTAATCATTATCAGAATTAAAACAGCGAATTCTGTAGATCTGAAAAGGAATATTTTCTAAAAGACGAGGATCATTACTTGCCCATTTTCGAAGTTGAAAGCCCCTGATTTAATAACGCGATTAAATTCGCTTGAAGAGTTTTCGCTTCTGATAGCGAATTGCAACCGGTAATGATATCATCAACGTATGTATCGTTTAATAAAACTTTCGAAGCCAACGGAAAGAACTATTTCCATCTTGGGTCAATTGATGTAAGGTGCGAATAGCTAAGAACGGAGCAGATGACATTCCAAAAGTCACAGTATTTAGCCGGTAATCTTGAACAGGTTCTGTTACAGAAAACCTCCATAATATTCTTTGATAGTCGCGATGGCGGGGAGTAATTAAAACTTGGCGATACATTTGTTTTATATCCGCTGTTAAGACAATCATGTGAATACGGAAATTGAGCAAAATCTTTACAATATTTTGTTGCAACTTTGGACCCACTAAAAGCGTATCATTAAGAGAAGTACCATCAGAAGATTTGGAAGAAGCATCGAATACTACTCGAAGTTTAGTAGTTGAGCTCTCTGGTTTGAGAACACAGTGATGAGGAATATAATACGATTTGTCGGAATTAATTTTAGAAATATCAAGCGAATTCATGTGACCACTTTCTAAATAACCTTTCATAAATTCACAATAAGCGATGTAGAGGTTAGGATGATTTAGCAAACGACGCTCTAAAGAATAAAATCGTCTCAATGCTGTAGAACGCGTGTTCACAAAATTAGGCTCAAAATCTCGGAATGGTAGAGCAACAACATAACGCCCGGTATTATTTCTAGAGTATGTATCTTTGTACATATCTTCGCACTTTAAATCTTCCGACGAAAGCTTACATTGACGCGGAATCTCCTCGTCTTCCCAAAAACGCCGAATATTGCGGTCGAGGTTAGTACATTCCACAGAGGTAAAAATTAATTAATTTTTCAGGTTGATTAGAAACTTTTCCGAGTAATATCCATCCAAAAGTTGTGTTAATTGCTGTGGCTTGATTATTGCCTCCGAGGAAACGCCCTTCAAGTAAAATTTGTGAAAAAATATCTGCTCCGAGTAGCATATCAATAGGTCCGGAAATGTGGAATTTGTTATCCGCTAACTTTAAATTGGTTATATGATTCCAATCATTTATAGAAATATTAGAACTAGGCAGATTAGAACATATTTGCGGTAAAATAATAGCATCGACAGTAAAAGAAGTGTTTGGATTATTTAATGGTCGGATTGTACAAGTTACGCCTGAACTACCCTTTGATGACATTTGATCAAGTCCATGTATTGGAGTTTTCAACTGAAAACGTCGCAAGCCTAATTTGCGATAACATTTCTCACTTATAAAACTAGCTTGACTCGCGCTATCTAATAATACGCGGATAGTCTGAAAATTACCTCCAGCGTCTAATATCTCGACGCTAGCTGTCGAAAGAAGTACTGATGTAGTATGACAAGGCACGACACTGGTCAATGCATTTACTTCAGAATCAGTTTGGTCACCTGTAATTTCGTCCGATATCATTTCTGTCTCTTCAGAAACTGAAAGAAGTGATGTAGTTTGTGAAGACGAGGTACAAGATGTGTCAAAATGCAACAGAGAATGATGTTTGCGGTTACATAATTTGCACGCCATTTGAGAAGTGCAATCAGTAACTCCATGATTGGATAGTAGACAGTTTAAACACAAATTATTTTGTTTTACAAAAGCATATCTATCAGAAGGGGACTTTGCAAGAAAATATGGGCATTTGTAAATGAAATGATCCGTATTGCAAATTCTACAGGTAGGTATTACTCTGGTATCTGTGTTAATCGCAAATGAGGAGGTATATGAACTGCCTTTTTCCATTGGGGTGTAAATTTAGTTTTATCTTGAGTAAATTGAGTACGTTTAGATATTTCTAAATCAGCGGAGGTGAGAGCAGAACACTGTTTTTCTAAAAATGTTTTAATTTGTTTAAAAGTCGGTATATCTGTATTTGGGTTGTTCGTTTCGTACTGTAATTCAAAACGCTTAACACTTTCTCCGTCTATTTTGCGTATCAAAACATGAAATAAAATAAAATCCCAATGGGTAGTTTCAAAACCTAATTTTTCCAGTGCTAAAAGATTTTCAGAAAAAATATCTAACAAATGTCTAAGTTCCTGAGGTGAATCCATTGTTAGTTTAGCTAGATTATTTATTTCATCCCAATAAGCGGAAGCTAGACGTCTCTTATTTTGGTAACGTTTAAATAATGTATTATATGCTATTAAATAATTATCATCGGTGCATGGTAATGATTTTACCAAATTTAATGGTTCGTCTTGCAATTGTGAAATTAAATACTGATATTTTTCCATTTGATAATGATTTATTATTGTGTATTGATGAATTATAAAGACTCAAAAACATTGGCCACGATTTATAACATCCTTCAAAATTGGTAAAGTTAACTTCGGTAACTTCACTTTACTTTGTCTATCATCTACTAATCGGCTAACGTTTGGTAGAGTTTTTTCAATTAATTCTGTATACAGTGACTGAATTTGATAGTAATTTTTATCAAAAGTGATACGCAATTCTTTTTCTAGTGTAACGTCGGCATTTTCAGTTTGAGACAAAAGAGAAATAAGGCACGCATGTTGACGCTCGAATTCGGAATAAATAGTTTCCAAATGCTTATACCGAGATTTAAATTCTGATAACAAAGTTGTGTCATCTTTAGCCCTTTGAGCTACAACTAATAATTCCTGACAACGATCAAAAGCAATTTCTCTTAAATTTTTAGCTTGGCGAATTTTAGTGGCATTAGCCATTTCAAATTAATTGTAAAATTTGAATAAAATTAAATTTGTAAATAAGTACAAGAAACGAGAAGTAGCAAAAAATATTCAATAGTGTCTGTGTGAGGTAGGACTACAAAAAACTGCCAAGGTATTTCGCCAAAAAATAATAAGAACAGTTTTGAAAGTTAGAAATTATATAAATAAATAATACCTAATTAATCACGAACTGTGAGCACTATACAAGTATATTATTATTGTATGTATATTTTCATACGGCTACTGAAGGTCCAAAAAATGTTTGATTATGATAATAGTGAACTGTATTATAAATTACGACAATGCGATCGGCAGAAAACAGAAGCTTACCGTTAGGTCCTTTGTCTGGAGTTCTGGGAGTTCTGGATGTCGCCGGCCGGCACTGAATCGAAAATTTAGGCACTGATTCAAGAAAATTGTTAGATTTTTCACACAACTATGGCAAAGTATATCACTTTTCACTCGCTATTCGAAAAGTGCTAATCTTTTGTTTTCACACAAAACTTATCTTCTTTTCGTGGTATTGTTAATTCAACCACATGACCCAGAGGGCAACAGCGTACAGCCGCTGAAATCTGCCTACGAGGCGCGCGAAATTATAGACTAAAATTACCTATATCTAAAACACATATACAATGCTCACCAAAACCAATAAACAAAAAAATATATGTTAACTAACAATTAATAAGAATGATAACGGAACAAGTACATAACCTAATAAATTGTTCGACTACTGAAATTTAATATTACATAGTTACTGACGTAAAGAATGTTTATTTGTTTCGTTTGAAATGCTTTTAACTTTATTAGAGAGAGAAAACTACCAATCTTCTCTTGTTAATAAACAAATTGAAATTTTTATGAAAACAAAGAGTGTATAATGTGAACACAACTGATTTTTTTATTGTATTCCAGGGTAAAAGAAACATATTTTACTGTATAAAGATTTATTTACAATATTTGAGATAAAAGCATTACATATTGTAGTGTTAAAAATAATTTATTTGTGAATTTCTTAGTTATTTATCTTTGCTTGGGTATTTTGCCACTTGAATAAAAATTAACAAATTAAAATAATTACATGTTGTGTTCAAAATGGTGCCCTTCACTTGCTATGCATAAATTTACCCTCCTGTGCATATTTTCAAATACATTTTGTAGCTGTTCTTCTGTGATGTTGTTGATTCCTCGAATAATTGCCGCTTTCCATTCTTCGATAGTGTGTATCGCTTTCTTAAATATAGTGTTTTCAAATGTCCAAACAAAAATAATCCAACGGAGTTAAATCCGGAGACCTGGCTGGCCACAAACCTGCACTAATCAGTCGATTGCCATAAAATTGCTCTAATGAGCATATTGAATGCTCTTGCAGTGTGTGCAGTTGCTCCATCTTGCTGAAAGTAACCTACTTGCATCTCGTCATCATGTAACTGTTATAAAAATGGCTCTAAAATAAGGGTTCGATACCTTTCTGCATTTATAGTTTCATAGAAGAATATGGGCCCTACTATACGTCTTCTTGATATCGCTGTCCAAACACCAACTTTTACGGGATGTAAACTGGTTTCCACAAATGTATGAGGATTTTCTGCAGCCCAGGTTCTATAATTTTGGCTATTTACATAACCAGATAAATGAAACCATGATTCGTCAGTGAAAATGATAAGTTCAATAAGTTACGATTCATGTTTTCTTGAAACCATTAACAATAATGTAATCGTCTTCCATAGTCAACGGGAAGTAATTCTTGCACAACAGTTACCTTGTATGGGTGTAAATGCAACCGTTTTTTTAAAGCCTTGCAACATGTTCTAACTGAAAGTCCTAAAAATAAAAATGTTTGGTTATTAACTAGTCGATATCGGATTCAAATAAAAATTTCAAAATTGATATATTTTAGAGATACAATATAAATGAATTCGTGAATATTTACATCAACTTAATAAAAAAAAATACCTGTCTGAGCAGACAATTTTGATATAGATTTTGCAGGACTTTGAGTTATTTGTTGCTGTATATTATCAACGACATCTTCTGTCAGTACAGTTGGTCTGCCTGTAGATTTTCCTTTGCAAATGCATTGTTTATTTTCAAATCGTTTGACGATAGTACACTTTCGGGATGAGAATGTGCCATAGTCAATGTTTGCCATTGGAAACTCGGTCATAAATTGCTCAATGCAAGATTGTAAGGAGTATGTCTACATCCCGTCTTCATGTCTAGTCTCACTTTGAAAATGAGCCATTAAAATAAAGGCATCTTGCTCAACAGTAAAAGGCATACTATTCTGAACTGAAATAAGAATATTATTAATCTTAAAATTTTGTTTTGTTACTACTTACCAGTAATACGACGAAGTACCAAAAGTTTAGCTATGAAAACAACTGATTAGTTTGAAATATGTATGATTTATTAATTAGGCAATAGGGCACTCCAACGAACTGTCAAATCAGTAAAAAAAATGGCGGCTGTAGGACAAACAAACCAACTTGACATATATGACAAGCAGAAATTTGTGCTTTTGTGAAGAACTGTGTGTTTAGCTCATCTTTTAAACCTAATTCGGATAATTCAGACTATTATAATGGTTTTGTTTTGTTGTGTTATCAATTGTGGGAGTAGAGGACAGCAAGATCAAGTTAGATTTTTTAGGATTCCTGCTGCATTGAATTATAAACATAGAACTGATCTCAATAAACTCTCTCATATAAAACGGCAAATGTGGCTTAATGCAATAAAACGGCTAGACCTAATTCAAGAAAAAATTAAATACAGTGTCGTTTGATCAAAACAATTTGTATCGGGTTAGTTAATAAAAAGCTATATACAACAATTTAAAAGCAGATATTTCAGGTAAACTGGCTGCTTTAACAGATAACTTACATCTTGATTGGATTCCTACAATGCATTTGGGTTATAAAATTACCACTGCAACGTTGTTAGAGACCAAGATGGGTAGGTATAAACGAAAATGTAATGTTGTGCTGGTGTGGTAATGTTTTTTGAAGTTTTAAATATCTGCAATATTTATATGTAAAAGTAATATATACCTACCTATGCAGGCCCCTCTTTTTCATTGGGCACTCTGGGCAAGTGCCCAAGGCCTTGCGATTGATGGGGCCCCCAAGTTCCTGCCAGATCAGCAACTTTTTCATATCTCATATTAGGAAGTGTAATATGAGCCTATTTCTCATATATTTTCATTATAAGAAAAAGTTGGTATATATTTTAGGTAAAACGTCCTAGTTGCTGAACATTCGTAAAATTATTAATATTATTCTCAGTATTCACTGCACTTATGTGTTGTATGTCTACAAATTTTTTCTTTGAAATGGGCCGAGCCAAGAAATAGTTGACTAATCAAAAATGGACTTGATACATTAAATTTTGATTTTCCCTGCTGCTAATGTTTTTTATTGTGCCGTAACAGACTTTAAATTATTATTGCAATGCCACAACTATTTAAAATATCAAAAAACCAATTGATTATTAAATTTTTTTTACTATTTATCTATGTACCCAATTTTTTTAGAATCGTATAGGTGGTAACCCTAATTGTATTTATAACTTATTTTTAATATTTTTTATTAAATATATTGTAGTAAATTATGTGTAACACCAGTACCAAATTAGTAGAGTGGAAAAGTAGCCCGTGGTAGCTCAGTTGGGAGAGCAATCGCCCGGAAAGCGAGGGGTCCCGGGTTCGAATCCCGGCTGCGGCAACCGCTTTTTCATTTTACTACAACTTCAGAAGTGGGATTATGGATCCACCTGATGGCACAGCACCCCTTATGTTTATGATTTATGATTACCTAGGTGTCGGATTATGGCCGGCAGCCGAGGACGGCTGTGTTGTCAGGTTTGGCCGAGTTGTAGTAAATTATGTGAATGGCTGGGCACAGACGAACATATATGAATTAATACATCAACGCGCATGCATCTACCTCGCGCATCAGCATGACAGTGTATTGGTCACAAACGTTGATTCATGTATTAACACATCAGTTCGCAGTAAACAAGAATTGCATTTCATTGCAGTGGCGTGCGCGATTATTGTGACACAAAAAATAAGAAAAAATAAAAAAAGCCCTAGTAAATGGTCTGCAATAATTTGCATTAAAGGATAGTACCATAATGTCGGTACATATAATATGTCGTCTGCTCCAGCACCAGATCTTTGCGAGTCTTTAACTTTTTTTAAATCTCTTCTGAGTCCACCACTGCAAACTGTTAATCTTTTGTATGACTGCATTTTTGAGCGGTTCAGGTTGTATAACTTGTAACTTTTCAAGTAAAATCTGATAAGCTGTATTTTTCTTATTTTTGTCGAGGTAGTCTTTCCACTTAGTTTTCCATAAACAAGGATGGGTCCGACAGGGCCGCGACAACCCGGAGGTGCAAGGGGTGTATGGCACCCGGGCGCCACGATCTAGGGGGCGGCAAATAACCGTTGGTTAGAAGCAGACGTCAGTCAAGCTAAACTGCACACTCCCTGTCAACGTATATCTTCCCCGTTTTTAAATTTTTTGTCAGTTAGATCAGATCCCCTTACTATAAATAAGTACTTTCTTCTCAGTTGACTTGTTAAAGTCTGGGGTTCACTCGACGTCAACTTATTTTTGGTAATTGTATGTGCTTTAAACCCTTTTCAAGTGCCAAGCCTATAAAAGCTTGTTCTCTGCAACCAGTGCAACCCTCACCTCTCGTACTGATTCATGTGCTGCGAATTAGTCACTATCTATTATTTTCTACCTCAGGTAATTAATTGATAACATAACTTATATATATTAACCCAGAAATTACCCCCTAGCAGTTTTAGAATATGTATTCAAAATGACTTAATAAATTTATGCCCCAACGTGTTCATAGCTTTGAAAACATTATTAACCATACCTGTAACGGTAGCCTCTGGCTCTTTCTCAAAATTTAGGATGCGTTGTAGGATGACACAACATAGACTTTCTCATTTAGCTATAATAACTATCAAAAAACCTAGATATGTCTGACTTGGTTGAGGAATTTGCAAAAAGAAAGGCCAGAAATAGTATATTCTACAAGTTGTAGAATGGCATATATTCCACCCACTAAGCATGAAACATTACAGCATATCTGTGCAACGTTGCATACAGCTGAATTTGAGTTGAATTACGATACATAACTAATGAAAGTTGTGGAATGCTTTGAACAATGTTTCATAATATAATATTATTTAAAAATGTTGAGGGTAAATTAATTCTACAACATTTCTGCAACGGATTTGCATATCTTTTAATATGGTATTATTTAGTTTTTAATCTATAGTTACTCTCAGAAATATTATGCTTCAGCTAAACGAGCGGGCCAGTTTATAAATATTCTTTAAAATTGTGGAATATGCGTTTTTTATCAAAATCACGAAACGATTCAGTTAATTATATGTATATTAATAGCCGACAGATGGCGCCACTTATATCTCCCTGATACTGTGTAATCGAATTTTGGTAGGATATCTACAAGATTTGAGCTTTGGCAATTGGCACGGTTGGCACCACGGGCAAGGGAATAATAGTTCCCTAATTTATGCTTGGTCAATGGTCATAAAATCCCGAAGAAAATATACACCCTGTAGTGTATACTGTATATTATTTAAATTAAAAAAAAATCAATAGGTACTCCATTCTTACCAACATTCCAAATGCAGTGTCTGGAATGTTATAAAAGAACATTGCACTGCGACTTGTGTGCAATATTAATAGAAATTAAAATGCAATTTGCTAGTAATGTGTTCCCTTAGGAACCTTACACTGCAATGTTTCTAGCCTGCAGAATAAAGGTCCCTGGGACATTGCATACAGTTAATTATAAGTCTGAGAGCAACATTACAGCTAGTACAGAAATATTTCTATAACATTGAAGAAACTTAATTATATTTAGTGGGCACACAAGCGAAAAGTTTGTAGTCTAAAGTATTCTAAAAGTGTTTTAGACTATCCTTTCTCTAATAAGATTTTAGAAATCATAAAAAAAGTTGCTTATTTGTGCATATTCCATCACAGTATGTTAGAATAACATGCTAACACAGTGTGATAGAATGTCATTCTAACACAGTATGCTGGAATAACATATATTACAATCTAATTTTTAGTTGTGGAATGTGTTCTTTATAAAATCGTGTTAGAGAAAATTATTTTTTGAATGACAAGATACCTACTATTTAAATGAAGTCAGTACTGATCAAACTGAGCATTGTTGTAGTAAATTATGTGTAACACCAGTACCAAATTAGTAGAGTGGAAAAGTAGCCCGTGGTAGTTCAGTTGGGAGAGCAATCGCCCGGAAAGCGAGGGGTCCCGGGTTCGAATCCCGGCTGCGGCAACCGCTTTTTCATTCTACTACAATATTTTAGATTTTTTCTATCAAATGGACTTTTATTATTTATAATTTTTGTCAAATATATGTGAATTAGAAACAGTGGCATTTTTAAGAATTTCAAGCCCCCGCAGAATTTTTATAACTGAAAATAAATTCTGCCATGTATCTATGCACAAATATAATTGTTAAAATTAAACTACGTACCTCCGTACTAGTTTACTAATTAATTAATTATATCTGTCAATATTGTTATCAATATATTTTTTTATTAGTATGCTCCAGGGCCCTGAATTGCTAGGGCTGGCGGGAGTGTAATTATGCTACTGGTTGGAGAAAAAAAAGAACTTAGGTACTTATCTATTTATAAATAATATATTTAAAACATTTGTACATTTTATCAACAATTAATTCCTGAAATGTAGGTAGGTATATAAGAAAATATATATATACAGGGTGAGTCAAGTTTAAATAGTCAAACTTTAGGAATAAATTCTTTACAAAATTTCAAGTAAAAATTGTAAATAGAACATACTTTTTATCCTGCTTTCCAACAGATACAATGATGATCAAGTTCAAGGAGACAAATTATAACCAGCTACTGCAAACAGTACTTCTGACAATTAATTTTAGGTTTTACTTTTACATTAGGCAGTGGTTGTTGTAAGGCCAGCCTGCCTGTATATTTTATGTCCTACCTATTTGTTTGATTTTATCATTCACTGTACAATTGTCATAAAAACATTTCTATGGAATTTTTTTTACCAGAGCCTTTTTAAGTAGTAAAGAATCGAGCATTCTATAGGTCTGTTCCAACAGCCGTTGAGAACTGGTTTAGAACTATCAGAAATGTTTGACCAACTCCGTCTTACGTGGCATTCGCCGAGAGTACATTAACAACTGAACTGACTGACTACTTCTGGACGGTTCGGAATCGATTCTTGCTGTTGTTGGAACAAACCCTATATATCGCATGTTTCTTTACCTGTTCAGTGGCATACCAAATATATTTCTCAAAAGGTGTTATAGACCCTCACATTTACGCCACTGATTATAATTTGATTCCGGTTTTTAGTTAATGACATAATCCATCCTAAATAATAAGTACCTCCAAATATAATACGTGTAAATTTGATTTTTTTCCCATAACTTTTCGTAAGAAGTTGAAATTTGACTATTTATACTTGACTCATCTTATATAGTATTTTACTTCTAATCACATTGGAACAATTGGAGGACAGAGACTGATTAATGCACAGCACACAAATACTATCTTGTCAAAAATTGGTTCATCACCTCCCATACATAATATAAATATTGGTGCGACGTCATTTAATATTGAAATTTTTTGTCTTAACGTACCTATAATACGCTCAACGTGAATTCTACAAGCTATTGCTCGAGTTTTTTTCCAATTCTATAGGATGTAACTGTGTTGCTCCTCTTGTGAATGCTGGTAATTTTACATTGGCTCCAAATAATTGCACAAATTCTTTAATAAAAAATCCTCTGTCTGCCATTATAGCATTACCAGGAAGTAAATTGTTTTAAAAGTGTTGAATTTTCTGTGATAGTTTTGTCTGAAACTGTACATATCAACATAGGAAAAGCGCCAAAAAAAGGTTGCTGATCTGGAAGGAACCATCAATCGCAAGGCCTTATTTGGGCACTTGCCCAGAGTGCCCAATGGAAAAGAGGGGCCTGCATAGGTAGGTATTAAATTACTTTTACATATAAATATTGCAGATATTTAAAACTTCAAACATTACCACACCAGCACAACACTACATTTTCGTTTATATCTACCCATCTTGGTCTCTGACAACGTTGCAGTGGTAATTTTATAACCCAAATGCATTGTAGGAATCCAATCAAGATATAAGTTATCTGTTAAAGCAGCCAGTTTACCTGAAATATCTGCTTTTAAATTGTATATAGCTTTTTATTAACTAACCCGATACAAATCGTTTTGATCAAACGACACTGTATTTAATTTTTTCTTGAATTAGGTCTTGCCGTTTTATTGCACTAAGCCACATTTGCCGTTTTATATGAGAGAGTTTATTGAGATCAGTTCTATGTTTATAATTCAATGCAGCAGGAATCCTAAAAAATCTAACTGATCTCGCTGTCCTCTACTCCCACAATTGAAAACACAACAAAACAAAACCATTATAATAGTCTGAATTATCCGAATTAGGTTTAAAAGATGAGCAAAACACACAGTTCTTCACAAAAGCACAAATTTCTGCTTGTCATATATGTCAAGTTGGTTTGTTTGTCCTACAGCCGCCATTTTTTTTTACTGATTTGACAGTTCGTTGGAGTGCCCTATGGAAATCAATCAAGACACTAGAAAATCGCAAAGATAAAATAAATCAGCAACGGCGCGGGAAATAGCGGGAAGACGAACGCTACTGAAAGATACAGAAATGCCAATTTTACGTCACACATCATAAAGATTCGTTTACAATGAATAATGCGAAACGGTTGTCATGCGCGAGATGGTGCGATTGCCGATTGGTTGAATAAAATGTCAAGAATAAATTGCACCAATTACAGCCGTTGAAATTACAGCCGCGTAATATTGTGTTTTAATGTAACCTTGGTCTTATTCTTTTGGAACTAATAAATTTGCCACAATTTAATGCCAACACCAAGGAAATAAAATAACCGTTTCAAACAACATTACTGGTCACGTGGTTTTTAATCATTTATCAAGGCTCTGTACAACATTTCATTAAAACGTTAATATTTCTTCAATATTGTCATTACTGCTAACATAGCGGAAAAAACATATATTTTTTCACTCTCTAAAACATCAGACTTATATTAACCTCTATTCACTCGAGCTTATTTGACTATCTAGAATCAAAATAAATTAGAGGAACATCCTCTCAATAAGATGCCACTTGCACCTAAAATAAAAAACACATTATATCAATCAAAACAAATATACATGGAGTCCTTCTGCCTTATTTCTCAAATTTGATTAATAATCATAGGGTAAGATAGGCTTTTGGGAATAATTGGCATCCTGGCCTAACCAGTGACACTAGCACAGGCAAAAATACAAATTTTACTTATTAGCTAAGAATCTACAATTTTTCCAGCCTGTTGCCACAGGCAATGAAAAAATTTATAAACCTTAGTGTACGTTGAACAATACGCATGCTGGATTAACCAGTATCCACTAGCACAACCTGACATATGACATACGTATCTGAGCAAAGAGTTTTACTTCCTTTTCCCAGGCAGTTACCACAGGCAATGGCAAAAGTTATAAAACCTTTGTTAAAATGGGATGGGAATGGAGTACTTTAACCCCTGATTTAAAATACAATCCTGAAAGCAAACAAAAATAATTAGATAAATAATATCTATGGGCTAATTTTGGAGAATTAACCCCGGGAAAGAAGCAATGCGCCTCCACCAAATGTCACAAAAAGCATGTGACTCTATAGCAGGGAAGTCTGGGACTTCCACCAAATCTCACGGAATGTGTGACTGTCCTGCACCACCTTTAAACATAAAAATAATACCTCTCTTATATTCTTGGGGTACTCGCTTGGTTCCTGCGAGAGGTAAAGAAACTCAACCTTTTAATAAAAATACAGTTTTATTCAAACAAACATAACAGCCATACTTACAATAAGACCTTTGCGCTGGGGAGAATCTCTTTTAAAGATCAGAGCCAGCCAACGGCTGACCGCCGCCCTTTGGCCATGGACTGGCTGACATTAGCCCGGTTTCAATAGTATTTATACGCATTCGAAAAATGCTGAGTACATCAGAATTATATTACCTATTGAAATAATGGGAACAGCCAGCAAGTCTATTGCTTGGTTCTTTGAGAGAGCAAGAAGGATATACAAGGTGTAACAGTAGTAAGTATTCAAAACTTGTGAGCTTGTAAAACAAGTCGAAAAATTGCGAAAACCTTAGTAAAACTTTTGTCAGTGGCGGCTCCTAAGGAGATGCACTCTTTTAAAGGGGTAACCTCGGAAACAGTTTTTAATGCGTAACATCAAAACGGTTCAACATTAAGTCACGAAATTTTGCTGAGATATTAACATTGACGTGCCTAATAAGTCTCATAAAGTACATTTCAAAATTTTCTACAGGGGCCTGAGAAAATGCAAGGCTCTGGGACAAATTTATTCATATCTTTTTTGTAGTTAATTTTTTCTTATTTCTGACTCGAAAATATTGAAATTTGAGGTATTTAACATAAAAATGGTACTCTTGTTAAATTTCAATAGAATGTACCGTTTTTCAATAAAATCGATTTTAATAATTCCTAACGTGCCCCACATTCAACATCCATTACATAGGCAAATAAATTAATTGCAGTGTGCCATGGAAAAAACAACTAATCTGATAGTTAACAGAAATGTCAAGTATTTTTAGTTTAAAATTTGTGTTATTTGAATCTACATAGTGTTGTATCATAGTGAACAAAAATAGTTAAAAATTATTTAAAAATGCAACAGTATACATATTCTGAGTATGTAGATATGCTTTTGACGTTAGGCGAGTGTCATGGGAGCGCAAGAGCAGCCGCCGAAATTTAACAGGAGCAATGTACTATCAATTTTTGTCCACCAGATTGTATGACTTTTTAGAGGATATTTCTTTGGCGAGAAGGGGTTCATTATGGTACATGCATGACGGTGCCCCTCCTCATTTCAACCGTCAATATCGACAGTGGTTAAACAAGCGCTTCCCAAATCGCTTGATTAGCCGAGGAAATGATGCTGCCTTAAACTGGCCTCCACGATCACCACACCTCAATCCAATGGATTTTAACGTGTGGGGTCAAATTAAACAAAAGGTGTATTTTCAAGCTGTTGACAGTGAAGAACAATTGCGTGAACTTATAGAAAATGCATTTAATGAACTCAATGAGGAGCACAAACTATACCGGAACCTATTTTCTTTGGAAAACAGATAATGTGCCTGCATTAGGTCAAATGACGGTTATTTTGAAAGATGAATCTAGTCTGTCTTCTTGACTGAGGCACATTTTCTGCTGAAGAAATTAGAATATTTAGTTTGTTAAATTACTTACTGTAAATGTTACGATAAAGTTTTAACCGTTTACAATAGTTTAATAAATAGGTAATCTCATATGTTATTTATATTACCGTATTTTTATTTGCACTATTGTTTTTATTTGTTACTGTTAAGAGTATTAAAAATGCATTTCTATTAACCGTCAGACTAGTTGTTTTCTCCATGGCACACTGCAATTAATTTATTTGGCTATGTAATGGATGTTGAATGTGGGGCACGTTAGGAATGATTGAAATCGATTTTATTGAAAAACGGTACATTCTATTGAAATTTAACAAGAGTACCTTTTATGTTAAATACCTCAAATTTCAATATTTTCGACTAAGAAATAAGAAAAATTAACTACAAAAGATATGAATAAATTTGTCCCAGAGCCTTGCATTTTCTCACGCCCCTGTAGAAAATTTTGAAATGTATTTTATGAGACTTATTAAGCACGTCAATGTTAATATCTCAGCAAAATTTCGTGACTTAATGTTGAACCGTTTTGATGTTACGCATTATAAACTGTTTCCGAGGTTACCCCTTTAAAAGAGTGTATCTCCCTTAGGAGCCGCCACTGACAAAAGTTTTACTAAGGTTTTCGCAATTTTTCGACTTGTTTTACAAGCTCACAAGTTTTGAATACTTACTACTGTTACACCTTGTATATATATAGTTTGGTTTGATAGTAACCTTTGCAACTGGACACATTTTATTATTTTGAATTTCACTTGTGTAACATTGAAGGCGACTACTCACTACACGAGACTTGCCAAGTACTCGACTTGGAATATACTTGGCATGTACTTGTCCGAGTCCAAGTAAATTGTACACACTACGTGCCTACTTGAAAGTTTCAATTTTATTTCGGGAAATGCAAGTATAAAGACGAGTACTTGAAAATGGACGAGAATTCTGATTCGACGACATCTTTAGCTGCTTTTGTTATAAGAGTCCCAATTCTTTTTCAATTCCTCGATGCTACATTCCAAGTCACATTCTGTGAGAAACTCGGTTTGAATTCGTTGCCAGGCATTGTATACACCATTTCTACTTTTATGCTGCTTATGTGATGGTTCCTTCTGATAAATATCAAGAAACTTCAATGTAACTTCATTTTTACACGCCATTTCAAGATTTAAGATACACAAATCCGCCGCTAACAAACACAGAAACTTGTAGCTACTCGGTAAGTAAAGCCCGCGTAGTGTAGCGCAGACAAAACAAACTCGGAAGTAATCGACTCGCTGCCTTTGACTTGGATCCGTTTTCCGACAACCGATGGTAAGTGCAAGTACTTGTCCAAGTCAGTGCGAGTTGCCGTACATACTACTCGGTACTTGCCAAGTACTTCGCAAGTACTTGGCAAGTCCCGCGTAGTGAGTAGCCGCCTTGACTCACAATCGATTGCAAATATGTTTATAAATTTGGTTCAATAAAATAATTTAATATTCGTGTGTACGGCAAAAGGTTTTTAATTTAAAATAATTTATTAAAATATGTAGCCAGCTGTAAACCATCTCTCTATGATCCTCTTTGTTGACAATATTATTAATACCTAAAAATATATAAAAAATTCAATGGAGCATTGTCATCAACAGAGGTTTCATTATCTGTCTCGCATACGGATTCACCTTTATTATCCTCATCGGAACTAACATCAATGTCCATTTATTTAAATCAGATTTGTAGCGATATGTCTATCATTCTCCTCATCTGTTGAGGTCATGTAAGTGGGTTTTCTGCTAGAAACATCCACTTAAAGAAAAATTTTTCTGTTTTTATTGTTTACTCCACTTAGATTTGCCAAATAAATATAGCGGTCCTCTCTGTAGATAGGTTTGTTCCAAAATGCTAGTACTTTCATTAGAAGTTCTGTCCATATCCTCGTAGCATTATGTCACAAGAACTGCATTTTTTCTGAGGAACCCAATCACAGTCTTGTGTGATTTTGAAACCAAATGATTGTCTATAGCATTGTATATTCCGGATCTTTGATACCACATACAGGCCACAAATATAACAGGCATGTTTCGATGTCGATGCATTTATTTGTACACCCACGTTCACACGTAAAATATTTCTTGTAGCATTAGACTAAAGGAGCCAAGTTACCCACTACTGTTGGTCTGTCTGACGACTGCTGCGGGCCCGCTTTCTCACCCTTACCAATCTCCGAGTTTCTGTGTCTACGTCGTAAAAAGATTTTTTTCTGCCATGACGGCTTTATTCTTTGCTCTTCAGGGACTTTGCGGAGATCGACCCATTGCCCGCTGTTACCACGTGAAGGTGTCCTAGCTGCAAAGGTAAATATATGTATAGAAGAACGACGGAATTCAGTGAAGATACCGAATTATGACTGTGATACTGTAATAAAGAATTACTACATACAAAATTTTGGTTTCGAAATCACTTAATGATAATGCAATTAGATTATTGTAATATTTTTTTGTGGAGATGTGGAGAAGTCAAAATGAACTTTTAATGAAAGTGCGAGCAATTTGGAAAATACCACTTTCTAGTTAAAATCAACATTTCTGTATGATAAATCTAAGTATAAATAACAACAGGAGCAGAAGCTTACTTTAAGCAGATGTTTTCATACATATTTTATGACACCTTAAATTAGTTACGATTATACCAAATATGGCTTAAATATATTTACTACTTTGGTAACTATACTAAAAAGTATTTTTTTTTTGAAAATTCTACACTATTTCCTTTATAAAAACTCGAAATAAAAAAATATGTATAGTAAACTGGCATTATTTTTCCATGTTCTACTGACCCTCGAAGCTTGTATTTATAACTGAATTGCTCGGTGTATTGTAATTGGTTGGGAATTAATTGTGAATTAAATATTTATTAAGTATCTCTACTTATAAAATATACTTTCTATCAACTTTTAAGAAACAATGCAAATATTCTGGTTTTATTTATTTGACGGTGACAAGTAAAAGAAAATCATAATTAGCCATGGATAACAAAATGGCTATCGTTAAGCTGGTGCGGTTGTTAGATTGCCAATTAATACTTTTTTAAGTTTCAATAATTATAATAAGGAAGTGTTTAGCAAAAGTATAATTATTTCATAGCTCCAACAACCAAACTGGCATCCAAAGTATTAATAATTAAATTCGTAGATCTACAACTTATTTTAAAATTCATATTTCTATTAGACAATAATTTAACTTAAACTGAATTCCGCATCTCATTCTTTACTACTTCTGTGTGCCGTTTATTTCAAGCGATTTCCACGAAATTATTTTAAAATATTACATTTTTGCGACACACTATGTTACACCTCAAACCCTTTTCAAAGGTGGAAAGAGGCTGAGGTCGGGTTGCGGGTTCAGGGTATTCTACCAAAAGTAAAAAAAGAAAATAAAAGAACAAAGAACAAGTAAATAACTTTAAATATCTCTTTGTTATCATGAGGTGGGTGATAGGTTTAAAAATCTGATGTGATCTGCTCATATTCCGCGATTAATTGTCCGCGCTGCCAGTCAATGGGTCGTGGTTGTATACTTGTTTTGTGGTCTGTGTTTTAAATTTGACAGAAGAAGAAGACGAATGTTTTATCACAGGTCACTAACCACAAAATAATCGTTTTGAACCATATATAAAATATATGGTTTTAAATTTTATATCAATTATAATTATATGGAGCACAATCACAATGATTGTCTTAGCATACGCATACCAAGGTACCCTGATTCAAGCTTACAGTATGATATTGATGGGTGAGTTTAGCATAAGTAAATAATTAAAACAATATAATTATTGATAAACAGATGGGTTTTAAGATAATAAGTATTTTCCTTATTTTTAGAATTACCCCAGGAGGAGTGTCTCGGAAGCATTCATGCAGTATTATAGCAATGGTAAAAGCAAGCCATCCAGTAGAACTCAAACTAAGCAGAGTAAAGTAGCACAAATCTACTAAGCAGTGATGGTTAAGAATTGAAATGAGTTGCCTGGATAGTTACTCAGGGGAGTAACTAGGTTTAATGTTCCCTCGATATACCCAAGCAGAAGGATCAGCTTGGCCCCTGGACAGGTAGGCGTAAAGATGATGTGTCTAGATTGTTTCTATATCATTAAAGGGGATAACAGAGTTTTGTAATATATGACGACGTGGTCAGAAAAATATACTCGGTATCTTGTTTTTGTTGGTGTTCAGAAAAAGAGATACCTAGTAGGTACCTTGTTGTTATTGGTCTAAAAGTATTTACTAATGAACGATCGTACCATAATGAGGAATATACTCTGATTAATTGAGACAATGCCTTACCGTGAAGGTGTTGGGTGGCCAAATAGTGGGGTTCCCAATAAGGGCACACAGTGACAAAATTTTATGTTACCTAAGAACCTCTTGAAATCCAACGAATGCTGCCAAGTGTAGTGAAGTTGTCTACCACTAATTATGGTTCTGAATGTAACTTTTTGTCATGATTTAATCAACAAGAGCTACTTAAAGACCTCTATGTTTTATAAATTGTAAAATGGTGCGTCACACCAAAAAAAGGTAGGGTATATAAAAACAAGGAATTATAAAATTTCTTTATCCCATAGAAGGAGAATATTTCAAATCTGAGGATAGAAAATCTTAGAATTTTGACTTTATAAATCTTTTGATCTCTTCGGTGCTACAAAATTACTACTACTTTCATTGGTTTATGGTCAGTTGACCATAGCCTATAGAGCATCTGCGGCACGTGATCAAAGTAGGCGTCAGTGATGTTCCAAGGTGACCAAAAAAGAGTACCAACATTGCATCTCCATGGGTACTAAATTCTCTGTGTGGGTACTAAATTTTTAAAAATTGAATAATTATTTATATATCTTTTTTCTGACGTAAATTATTAATAACTTGTAGCGTTATAAACTTCCTTGATGTTTAAAGCTGCTATTTTGATATTGATATGGATATAAAATACCCATAAAAAAAGAGCGACAGCTACTCATTAAAATCTATAGCGCCCTCTAGTAGAAGAAAGACTGAAAGAAATAACTGTTTCATGTGGGGATTTATTTGCCTTTGGGGATACTAGAGGACTAACTGAGACTTAAAAGTACTAAAACTATACTCTATTTTTAAACTAGGAGGAGCGTTTTGAATATTGCGCGCCAAAATGTTGGTTTCTTATTGGTTAATTTCGAACCTACTTTACACTGCTAATAAATATTACATTTTGGCATTTGTTGACATTTTGCTTGTTAGTTGTCATCAGTTCGTTGTCATTGTGTTTTTACCTGTTTTCTATCTATTTATTATCTCAGTTACGTATAAATCAGTTCTTATCAGAACTAAACAACTTATTATATTGTTTGCCATTCGTTTTCCAATTTTCCATTGGATATGGATGATAGTGTGCCGACCACAAGTAAGACAGGCGCGGGAATTACATCGCAGTCGCCCCCAAGGAAACGAAACCAACTCAGTTTGGGGCATTTATCTCTGGCAGAAATACAAGCAATATTGAATTTGTACAAGAAAAGCCTAGATAATGAACCTACTCTTAAAACTGTCCAACTTGTATCCAAAATAGCGATGACATTAGGTAAATTTATATTAACATTATCTATTGTTGAACTATATTACACATTATACTTTTTAGGTGTTGCAAAATCAACAGGACATCGAGCCATAAAACAGTATAAATCTACTGGAAGGGTGTCTACTTCCAAACACTGTGGTGGACGACCTGGGATTGTTACATCTTTGGATGAAGTAATGAAGAATTCCATAAGGCGTATAGTACACAGCTTTTTCTTTAAAAATGAGATCCCCACTTTGGACAAAATATTAACTGCAATAAAAAGTCATCAGGATTTGCCACAGATGTCCCGTTCATCATTATACAAACATATAAATTGAAAGACGTAAAGGAACTATTAATAGAGGCTCTTAATAATGTTACAAATATGAACTGGAAAAAGTGTGTAGAACATGTGATTAAGGAGGAAGAAAAAATGAGAACACTTGACGGAATTATGGACGATCTCATTGAGCCTTTAATCATATCAATTAATAATAGCGAGAGTGATATGGATACTGACTCGTCAAATAATTCAGAAAATTGTTAAAGACATGATTTGTTCCTTATTTTTACCAATAATATTATAAATTATAAAAACTTATTTTGTTACTTTGAACACCTGCAGATGATATATTACGAACGAAGTTCAGTTATCAGTTTTTTAGCAATTATCCGGTAACTTAATAAACGTAGTTCGTAGAAGTGCAACAATTCAAAGTAACAAAAACACCATTATATGATTACTCCAATGCTAATTGTAAAAATGTGAATCAATAAAAAAAAATTTAAAAGTGAAAACTAGAATCAATCATTTATAGATGTTTGGTTTGTAGTAAATTATTTCATTCATATTCAGTGTTATGTAGGAAGTACCTACCTACCTACTTTAAAAATATATATAAAAAAGTTAAATAAACCTAGAATTAGATATTTATTCATTGCACATTATTTTGAATAGGTACTTAATAACCCCATTTGAAAGTAATGAAAGCTTATTGTACTCAAATTGAGGTTAAACACTTGCAGTGAGTGTATACTTGATAGTCTGATGCTATCTAGGGTAGTTTTTAGTAAATTTTGCAGTGTAAATTTGTCTTTGGCATTCGCTCCTCCTAGTTTAAAAATAGTATAGTCCCAAAGGACTGATTTGAACAACACTGGTAGGCGTGGCCAGTGTTGCCAGACGATTTAAATTTTGTGTACCAACTGTGCCACAAAAATGTACCAGATTTTGAATGATTGTACCAGATTTCAAATATGTTATTAAATATGGTCAAATTAACTGAAAGCTCCAGTAAATGAAAAATAGCTAATTGCATGTAAAAAAATACTAATCGTATTTATAAACCTAGACTATTCCTAGAGGCGGTTTATTTTTTCAATGTATTTAAAATGTATGTATTATATAAATATAAAAAATAGCCCTAACAATTAAAGCAATTTTTAAAACACTGCAGTAATTTGGGTGGCATAATAGCAAGGGCATTAATATTAAATTCATAGAGTGCTCACGAGGTAGGACAGGAATAGTTTTTGACATAATATAAAAAAAGGAAGTTGTTGATAAAGGTTATGGGAGTTATATTGCAATTTGAACCTAATGTAATGTATACATAGAAGTTATAATTTTGAAAAATTTTTTTTCGAAAACTACATGCGAGCGCCGAAATCTGACTTCAGATTCGTGATCAGCACCCTCGAAAATAGAGGGGTAGGAATTTTTTTGTTAAGATTGGAGAGGTTTACGCTAATGTAAATAATTACCTTCATTTCATCCCAAATTATACATATAAAATAAATACTGAAAGGAGAAAAAAACAACTGTGTTCAATACACATACTTCAGTACCACAAAATAAATACTAGTTGGGGTCGTTGGGGGATCTAGGGAAATTTAAATTTTACAAATGCATAGATCAAGAAACACGCAGAGATAAATCAGTGAACAGACCAAAAATAGACCATGAACATAAGTTAGGGTTGGTAGGTTGGTCAACTGTTAGATTTAATACCTATTATTAGAATGTTTACTACTAGTTGCCAAATAACAAAACTCCATGTTAGTAGGTCTCAAAAAAAACGCATAATAAAAACTTTTTTACTCAAATATTCATTTTGTACCAAAAAGCTAGCGTTTTTAAAAATGTTGTACCACTGTACTTTTCTCTTTAAAATGTACCAAATCTGGTACAATTGTACCATCTCTGGCAACACTGGGCGTGGCTACTGGTTTGGAGGATAAACAAACAGCGATCATAACCTCAAACGTATTTATTTATTATACGTTTTCACGTTACGTTAAGTTGTTGTGTTCTGGTTATAGTTTATTGTTATTATTTTTCGTTTTTTTTTGTGGCTACAATATTCCTTCATTTATATAATCATGTATAGTGAATATTATTATACATTAGGCACTGAAAGTGCTTGTAACAAAACAATTTTTTACCAGCTGTTTTTGTCTTGTCAGCTTGTCACTGTCCTGTCGTCTGTGTTCCGGTCTAGTATAAATATTAGCTTAATTTTCATGTTAGATTAAGCATTTTACAGATAAAATATATTTCGGGTTGCCTATATTCGTCTATCATTTGCTTATGACTATTCAGCTTGAGGGTAGACAATTATTATTTGTTTCATACATACCTATTTTGAATTTGTACGCGTCGACTCTACGAAAGAGCAAAAAACAGTACTGATAGCTAAAACTGTTTATTATTTTATGAAAGCTAAGCTCTGGTTGAATATCAAGTTAGTCTTACTTACCAGCATATTGTAACATTAAAGTCTCTTAAATCCCGCTTGTAGTTTTAGTTGAAATATCTTTGATAAAGATTACTCACATTTCGCCTGTGTTGTATTTTAGGTATGTATGAGTAATTAAGCCACCACCTGTTATATCAACAAAAGTGAACAATTTGCTGGATAGATCGTTTTCTGACGTTATGTATTGATTTTACTTCGGTATATTTGAATATTTGCAGGTGGCATGAGATAACATTCTTGTTATTTGCTAAACTCTATATTATTCAGTTCTTAAATTACTTGTATTTGTACAAAACACTATTTCAAGAATACGGCGCCTTTAAAGCATATTAAAGGCTTAGAAAATAAGTAATTTACTCTCACCTAAAATGTACACATATTATATAGGTATGCATATACAACATGCTAAAACAGCTTCATTTCAAATTATCTAAATTACCTACAAAAGAAATATTTATTTATAACTAAAAAATGGTACTCCGATATGGTATTCATTCTACAAGATTTTATATACCTTCCTACTTAATGACCTTCAGTCCTAATGTAATTATTTTTAAATTGTAAACCCCTATTAGGATATTCCATTAATATAACTATCTGCCTTATTCATACCATCCTTAATCCTGTTATTGAGATTCGAATTCTAATCTCGAGCAATTACTAGAAGTACCATATTAATTGTAAACAAAAGTAGTTTTTAATGACATTTTCTACCTACCCGATCTTTCGTGGACAGATAGTTTTGGGACACTCGACCAGAGTTAGATGAACTCGTGTATATTATTTCCTGCTCGGACAGCATCCCCTCAATATTAACTTTTACAAAAAAAATATTAGGTACTGAAAACATTTGAATTCGTAAATACCAGAAATATGTACCAGTTGTAAACAAAGTTTTCCAAAAGTATATATATCTACAGAATAAGAATAAATAAAAATTTAGTCCTGAAATAGGTTGCCACTAAATACAATCAATACATACATATGCTGCTGTGGCGTTTGCACAGCTACGGAAAATTGATATGATTTATTTTTTCAAACCTGTCTTCATTTTTACGCCTGTTTACCCTCTCATATCTATCTTTTCTTGATTCTTTTGATGAAGTGCCTACCCGATGTATAACCCATATTCACAGTGGGGATCCAATCCGGATTATTTTGCTCGTGCAAATTTGCAGGTTTTCCTATAGTATAATAAATGTATAATTTTTGCTCTTTTATGTTTTGAACATATTCTTCCAATTTAATTTTGGACCCTGTACGGTCAGCTCTTTTGAAACTATTCATACAAGCCTTTCGCTTCTCAGATGCTAATTGGTTAAATTGTTTATGTCTGTCGAATTCAGAACGAATTCTGAAGAAACTAACATTGTCCCTTGCAGAATTACTGCCACAGTTTACTACCATACAATAATTAGGCATTTTATAATACAAGTAACACTTAAATATTTAATAATATATTGGAATAAATATAAGGTTATACTTTTGTTTTACCTCCAAACAACGATCTTGAAAATCATGCCTTCACGTTCAGATGCCCTATTGGAGGAATACAACAATGACCGACTAGGTTATATTTATGTTTTCTTGAAAATAAAGGTGATTTTATGAACGGGATTTTTTTGAGGAAATTAATATGTGCATGTACTTAACAATGTGACTATACATAAATAAAGATTTCACTATACAACTATTTCTGTTTTAGATGACTTCAAACAACTGACCCGGGATGGATATTTATTCTTCTGACCTGCTACATTAAGGATCTGAATAGCTAGTGAGAAATTTATATACAAATCATATGTGAAGCATAATTAAATAAAACTAATGAAACCTATTCATGCTCTTATTATACGATGGTGTCCTGAAAATAATCACAAATGATCTGAATAAAATAAAACCGTAACAACTAGCGACGTCATATACGAAAATGTATAGAAAATGTTCAAACCTCTTATCCTCTTAATTGTAAAATATCCAGAATATATGATCCACAGTCCACAGTAATGGTGTAGAAATCGAATATTAAAAAAATCCAAAATAAAATTATGCTTAAAACTTAAAAAACAAACTGTCCTAGTAAGTTTTAAGTATTAAACATCTCGAGATATTCTTAACATCTAGAAGGTGCAATAATTTGTAAGTCCCTACTAGTGGCATAGAAATCGAATATTTGAAAATTCGAAAAATACCCCAAAAATTAATAATTAAAGCTGACACGGTAAAATAATAAGCAACAACTTTTACTGAGCACGCCATACAGCCTACAATCTTTCTAAAAGTATTTAATTTAAACTTTAACATGATTTTTAGTATCATATGCGCCATTTAAAACAGACTTTATCTGTTTGCTATAGGTTTTCTAAGTGTATTTTAATGCTGGTCGCGGCATTAGCCCGCAGAGTAGTTGTTCCTGGAATTCCCTGTTTGTAGCGTATGTAGGCTGGAGTCACTCGTCAGAAGCCCACCAGACATATACTGGTTTCGAGCTTATTAGCTCTCATCAGTATGCCACAGGTGAGTATCTGACGAATAATCCTATCTGTTTTAGTCTGTCTAACCCTACATGTTGCTATAGGTTTTCCAGGTGTAATTTAATACTGGTCGGGGCATTAACCCGCAGAGTAGTTGTTTCCTGGAATTCCGTGTTTGCAAAATATCGTTTCTCGTCGAACGCGATAAAGTCTACTGCATGTAGAACGCTTCGTGCTTGTGACATTTTCAGTCCGGCATGGAGTAGCGAATGGCCGATAGATGTAGTTAGTTAGTTCTACACCGCGTACTCATGGTCCCTTCTGTCGGGTTAGACAGACTAAAACAGCTAGGATTATTCGTCAGATACCTCACCTGTGGCATGCTGATGAGATCTAATAAGCTCGAAACCGGTATATGTCTGGTGGGCTTCTGACGAATGACTCTAGCTGTTGCTATAGGTTTTCCAGGTGTAATTCAATACTAGTCGGGGCATTAGCCCGCAGAGTAGTTGTTTCCTGGAATTCCGTGTTTGTTGAATTATTTTATTAATAATTTAATTTCTAATAATCTTAGAATAAAGTTATTATCTCTCGATCGCTTTAAGTGTATGTACGTGTCGCAAAAGTGCTCCGGCATTAAAGTCCAATTTGAACCGTGCCGAGTTATTTTTGGGATACAAATAGTGTGAGTTTTGGTGGTGGAGGAAAGGGGCAAGCAGACGAATAAAAAAATTTGAAAATAACAAAGAAAAAGTAAAAGAAAGACATAAATTTTTCGGAGGTTAGTGAAAGTAGGTCATCAATAAGGTTCAGTGTTGCTTACAGAGGTTGACAGAGATTTTCCGATTGGTCGACAAGAACGATTCTGTCAGACGCGTGGGTAGGCAACCAGTAATTCAGAGACGTATTGCGAAAGAAAATACCTTTAGGTGGGTAGCGATCGGGTGTCAAGTGAGATAGGCAACCAGTAGTGTCGGAAATAAATAAGCAGAATGAAAAAAATGAAAAACCGGTGATCAGTAAAAGTAGTAGTAGTAAGTCAGTAACAAGAACACCCGAGCGAAGAAGAGAATATCTTGAAATAGAAACAGAAAGTGATGCCATTGGAACGGATGAGGGAAAGAAAAAGAGAAGTATGGAAGGAGTAGCTGAGGTATTCAGCTGTAGTAAAAAACTAGCACGATCGCCAGTAAAGAAAGGTGATATAGAGGACAACATGGAAAAGGTGCTGCGAATGTTGGAAAGTTTAACGCAAGAAGTAAAAGAGGTGAGAAGAGAAGAGAAAGAATATAGAGACGACAGAAGACAACTCAGAGGAGAGATTGAGGACATGAGGCAGGAAAATAAGGCGCTTAGAGATAAGATGAGAGAGGTAGAAGAAAGAGTAGAGAGTATAGATAAAGAAAAAAGAAAGAAAAATATAGTGGTTCAAGGCCTACAAATTAGAAAATTTAGATCAGAATGAGCTAAAAGGACATATAGAAAAGTTTATAAGAAAGTCAATGCATATGGAGATTGGTACAGAAGCGGTAACGAAAATAGGAGTTAATGTATGTTTAGTAGAATTAAAAAACTTGGAGGACAAGATAAGGATAATGAAAAATAAAAGTAAATTAAAGGAGGCAGGAGCAGCCAAAGTTTATATTAACGATGATATGAGCAAAAAGGAAAGGGAAATTCAAAGGAAACCAAGAATGAAAGCCAAAGAAGTAAGGATGGAAGGAAAGGTAGCAAAAGTAGGATATCAAAAACTTGTAATAGATAATGAGGTTTGGAAATGGAATAATGATGCAAGTAGGTTAGAAAAAAAGGAAGCAAAAAACTAGATATATCACTTAACATAAAGGAAAGATGGCTGGCAATGGACATGGTTATGAGAAAAGGAAACGACATAAATAGAACCAGGAACAGAAAGCAAAAAATACAGAACGAAGCTAGAAGGACGGAGAGCGGGAAGACAGGAAAAGACGGAAAGCAAGAAGGCACAAATCAAGGAATGAGAATGGGAACATGGAATGTAAGAGGATTAAATGAGGAAGGATCATTAAAAATCCTAGAAAGAAAAGCAAGTAGATACAAAATCATTAATAGCGATACAGGAGACGCACATAAAGGAGACGGACACATGGGAATTAGAAAATTATTTATTCTTTACAAGCGGAGGCGAAACAAGGCGATACGGAACAGCATTTTTAGTAAATAAAAATATAAGAGATAAAATTTCTAAGTTTGAAGCAATTTCAGATAGGTTATGTATGATTAAAATCAGAGAAGAAATAGACATAGAGATATTAAATATATATGCGCCAACAGAAGAAAAAACAGAAGAAGAAAAAGATGAGTTTTATGAGAAGCTAGAAGAAAAGCTTATGGAAAGCTGAATAAAAACACAGTAAGAATGGTGGTAGGGGATGAAAACGCGAAAATAGGGAGAGTAAGGATGTATGAAAGTATAGTAGGGACAGAAAGTAAACACCTAGAGAGCAATGACAATGGGCTTAGGTTAATTGAATTTGCAGAAGAACAAAAAATGAAAATAATGAGCACATTCTTTAAGAGAAAAGACATACATAAGGGTACCTGGACCTCTCCAGATGGAGCATATACGAATCAAATTGATCATGTTTGCATAGATGAGAATCACAGAAGCATAATAAAAAATGTTAGGTCATGCAGAGGGGCAGACATAAACTCGGATCACTATCTAGTGAGAATAGATTTGAAGATAAAAAAACCTATGAAAAGGAAAGGATTACAAAGGAAAAAAAGACAACTAGATATGGCGGCATTGCAAAATGAGAGAACCAAAAAGAAGTATGAAGAAGAGATAAGGAAAGGTTTACAAGAAAACATGCACATATTGGAAGCAAATATAAATGAAGAATGGATAAAGATCGAAAATGTCATACAAACAGCAAGTGAGAAAGTAACACCAAAAAAAGAGTTTGCAGGGAGGAGAAGATGGTGGGATGAGGAGTGTATAAGAGAGGCGGAGAAGAGAAATAAGCTAAGAATTGAAGCACTTCAGTCAGTACAAGAGGAAGATAAAGAAAAATACAGGGAACAAAGACGTAAAGCAAAGAAAGTGCTTAGACAAAGAAGAGAGCAGAACAGGTTAAGAAAATAGATGAAATAGAGCAACATTATAAGAGGAACGAAATACGTAACTTCTACAGAGAGTTAAAAAAGGGAAAAAAGATAAAGAAGGAAGGAATATATGTGAAGGATGAAAGTGGAAATCTAATTGCAGAGGAAACAGAAGTGAGAGAAAGATGGAAGCAATACTTTGCAGATATGCTAAATGAAGAGAGTCTAAGGGAAGGAGAGGAGCACGAGGAGATGATACCGGGAAGGGAAGAGGAAGTGGATATAGAGAACCTACAAAAAAGGAAATAGATACAATTATTGAAGCTTTAAAGAATAACAAAAGTCCAGGAAAAAACGGAATAACAGCAGAGAACATTAAGTACGCAGGAGAGGATTTAAGACAAAGAATATACGAAATGATAAGAATGATCTGGAGAAGAGAATGTATGCCTGAAGAATGGAGAGATGCTTTGATTATACCAATCTTAAAAAAGGGAGATGCAACAGACTGCAGAAACTATAGGGGTATATCATTGTTAGATATAGGGTATAAAATTATGGCAACGTTAATAAAACAGAGAATAGAACCAATAGCAGAACTACAAATAGGGGAGTATTAAGGGCGTTCTCTACCAGCTGATCAAGTCCGCGCTGAAATTCCTCGTCCCTTACGTCTCCACCGGAATATTCCCTCGCCAATGAGGTTAGTACTGGTTGTCCGCAACCAAATATACGCAATAGCTATTTATATTTTCTTTTCAAATTATGTATACAATCTATTGAAAAACGTATTTTTTTCATGAAAAATATGCAAAATTAACTAATCTTTATCAGTTTTAGAATTAGGCAGTTTACATGTTAGAAAACTAAAAAAAATGTTTGAACAGAATGACTGTCTAGTTACAAAAATAACAGTTTCTATTTTGAATTGTCGTTTTCCTCTAAACAGAAATATGTGAATAAAATATTATGCCATATATATATTTTTTGTTAAAAATTGGCATCCACCAAAACTCAGTTCATAGTAAATTATGGTTTTGAAAAACTATAGTTATTGTAAATTGATAATGTATAATTTAACTGCAACGACTCAGGAAAAAATATAAATATAGTGCACCATACAATGATAGTGATAATTGACGATTATGTAAGTATAAAAACATGAAAGAAATAGCTAGTAATTTATACTTATGTGCATATAGACTCGTCTTGAACTGTACGGTTAGTGCTATTTCATTATAAATCAATACAACATTACAACTAAAGTTGTTCAATAATTATTGTGGATTTATATCGTAAAAATAAACAAAAGCATGCTTTTATAAATTTTATTTAAAAATTTACAGTTACTAGACTATCGAAGTAGATTATATTCACTTCAGCAGTGGAAAACCCTAGAAAGCACCATCATCCCATAGTTCTCTGGAATAAAAGTTTGATAAATAAAGTGGTAAAGGTATTTTTGTATATATAAAAGTACCTACAATTAAACCGTCATATTTTGTCGGTGAAAATATGCAGTTAATCGGATCACCTGCTTTTTTGTTACACCCTGTATATAGTTTTTCAGAATATGATTTTGACATTCAATTTTCTCAACAAGGATGTTCCCATATAGTTTGCTCTCTACCAATATTGTGTGAACACTGTTGTCTCCATCTGCTCATCGTTTAAAAATCACACCATGCTTTTTTTAAAACCCTTAGTTGATGCCATAGACCGATAGTTCTTATAACATTTGTGAACCGGTATGCTCATGTCTCTTAATTCTGCATGTGAACAAATGCAGTAGTACCAGAGGTAACACAGTTGCATTTAATTAACATTAATAATACAACTAAACGTAAAGTCTATATATACTATATTAATGTCCCGAGATAAATATATATTTATATAAAATAAATTGTCTACTGAAACCGTCTATTTAGTTTTCATACTTAAATTGAAATTAAATGTACATAACAATTATTAAAAGATGTTGAATAGGATGTTTATATTACCTATTTTTTTTTCACGTACCACTGATGTGTATCTATTACTCAGTCGCGTACCTACCTGGTGCAATTAAGGCCACGTGCGGTGGATTTTGGGAAAATTTTTATTGTCTCTCGAAAGTTATAAAAAAAGTCAACGGTACATACCAAACAATCAACAAAATCATATTAACAACCAAAACCATGTTTTATTGTCTTATCGCGTATCGACAATGTTGCATTCCCATTCTACACGTACTACCTTAAGAGGCTCTGCGTACCACTGCTTGAGAACCACTAATTTAGTCGAATTATTAACGTTAATTAGATGCAACTGTGTTGCTAGAGTATTAAATAATTTGAACATTTGTTGCCATTCCAGATTTGGCATCATAATTTACTGAATAGAAACCTTTACCCCAACCACTATCGGCAACAACTGTAATAATAAGAGGTATATCATCTTTGTTTACCTCACCCAGATTCTTTGTCATATATATCTGCTTTCTCTTTTCCAGCATCTTCTTTGGTCTTCCAAGCTACAGTTTGAAAGGCACTGCCAGAATATCCAGAACCAATAGCTGTGTTATCCAAAACGAATGCCTTATTAATATCTACATCATTTGTACACATAGGCGTTGATCGAATTTGTAATATTACACATTCTGCATTTGAATGGTATTGCAGAATTCAGTCCTGTGTGTTTTTCCTTGATTAGGTACATGTTTCCAATGTTTGCCAATTTCTTTAATAAATGACTTGTCAACTGCTCTTTGACCTTCCCTGACTATTCGTCCTGCTGAAGATGCCTGATTTTGAACTGTTGCTTCTACTTGTAATTCTGGTAGTGACCTATAATAATTAAAAGTAAATAATAAAAGTTTGCTTAGTAATATTTTTTAGAAGTACATACTCGTTCACTGCAAATATTTCTGTTTCAACAAGGTCATCCTGGTATAAAACTTCACTTCTACTATAAATCTATGAAAAAAAAAGTATAAATTAGAAAATGTATTTAAAAAGAAACTGATTTGAATGTCATTTTATATATTCAAAATCAATCCACACACATAACTAGTTATCAACTTTACTTTTCAGAAAAATCTCTTTTATTGCACTGATGGCATAGGTATTTCTTAGTCAATACTATAGTATACTTACTCATTTTCCGTCATCTATTCAATTCCAGCATATCTAACATCGTCTTTTGTCATTGTAACAATTCCACCACAACTTTGTCTTCTATCATGTTTTCATTTCTACCATAACTGACCATGTCCGAGCTTGTCTGAAATGTATAAATGAGTTGTAGTTTTTTAAATAATTTTTATGGGACGAGATGAGGAAGGTTATATGATTATAATAAAGATCACAAAGATTGATAGTAGGAGCATAGTAGAAGTATTTTTTTTTATATTTTCTAATAACTTTTTGGTGAGTGTACCGATTTTTGTCTAGTTTTGTACATGTAATCACTAGGGTTGCATTATACTTATGTTCATAATTTGACACATACCTTCCAACATCAAAGGGCCTCAACTGGTCACCTAAATAGTGACTTAATACTTTTTTGTTTGAACATTTTTATAAGTTTGATTTCTTTAAAAAAAGTCCATTTGTTATATTACGTAAAAATTAGCCGTTTTTGAGAAAAAACAACTTTAAACATTCACGTGAGTTAAATAAACAGCTGCTTACTCAAACTCGATTTCTAAAATTAACAAAGCACGTCTTGAAAACAAGAAAATGAATACAACGAAACACTGGTGATACATACATATACAAAATTACAAAACTCAGGCTCACAAAAAAATTATTACAACAAATTATTTAAAAAAATTTGACACTCTGTAACACCGCTAATTTTCAGTTTTCGAAAAATTGTTATAGGATTTTATTAATGAATGAATTTGATTTATGCAAATAGAACTTTTTATCCTCAAATGATATAAAAGAAGTGCCGCTGGAAAATTTTCAATTTCAGGTACGGTACAACGCAAAGAGTATGTATGGTGCCAATATAAAAACATTACGTAAACAAAAATGTGAAGCAACATCAGTGTCATAATAGCAAATCATGCAGCAATAAATAAAGTATTTATCTGTTTTCATTCCCTAAATTGTATTTTTGCATTACTTTTTTTTTACAATTATCTGTAGGTACCTACTTAAAAATGATTTAGTTTATTATAAAAATATATTGTTTATAGTATTTTGTTAAACTTTTTTACATTTAATAAAACGTATTTTTTCATGAAAAATATGCAAAATTAACTAATCTTTATCAGTTTTAGAATTAGGCAGTTTACATGTTAGAAAACTAAAAAAAATGTTTGAACAGAATGACTGTCTAGTTACAAAAATAACAGTTTCTATTTTGAATTGTCGTTTTCCTCTAAACAGAAATATGTGAATAAAATATTATGCCATATATATATTTTTGTTAAAAATTGGCATCCACCAAAACTCAGTTCATAGTAAATTATGGTTTTGAAAAACTATAGTTATTGTAAATTGATAATGTATAATTTAACTGCAACGACTCAGGAAAAAATATAAATATAGTGCACCATACAATGATAGTGATAATTGACGATTATGTAAGTATAAAAACATGAAAGAAATAGCTAGTAATTTATACTTATGTGCATATAGACTCGTCTTGAACTGTACGGTTAGTGCTATTTCATTATAAATCAATACAACATTACAACTAAAGTTGTTCAATAATTATTGTGGATTTATATCGTAAAAATAAACAAAAGCATGCTTTTATAAATTTTATTTAAAAATTTACAGTTACTAGACTATAGAAGTAGAACATTATATTCACTTCAGCAGTGGAAAACCCTAGAAAGCACCATCATCCCATAGTTCTCTGGAATAAAAAGTTTGATAAATAAAGTGGTAAAGGTATTTTTGTATATATAAAAGTACCTACAATTAAACCGTCATATTTTGTCGGTGAAAATATGCAGTTAATCGGATCACCTGCTTTTTTGTTACACCCTGTATATAGTTTTTCAGAATATGATTTTGACATTCAATTTTCTCAACAAGGATG
>CM046728.1:23799583-23828583 GCA_025584915.1 Monochamus saltuarius | reverse complement strand
TACAAAAATTCAAAATTTTAGTTAGATTTTTATTTATTTAATTATTACATTTATTTATTTATTAAACACTATTCCATAAGAATTTATGGAATAAATAGTAACCAAGACAAAGAATGTAAGTACTAAAATACTATAAAATCGATATACCTATGCTTCAATAAATAACATCCAGATACATAAACATGAAAATAAAATACACAATTACAACTATATTTTCCACTCCACAAGGGGCACGACAGTTTGTGGCTATATGTAAGACGATGTTTATTTTGAGTCAGTGAAATATACTAAAATCAACTCAAAAGAAAGAAGATATGCAACTGAATACTTTTTGGCAAATATTACAGTTTTTAAAAATATTACATTTTTAGTAATTAGAAAAGCCGATTAATGCATTTCTTAAGCATGTGGAGCAATTAGTAAACTAAAATATGGAATTAAAATATTAATATTACTATTAAATTGTAGCGTATAAGTGAGTTTCACTAGCCTATTTCTATTTTTTTTATTCATATTGAAATTGGTAAATCTATAAATATGGTTGAGCCCTAGATTTAGAGACGCCCTATATAAGTAGAGCATTTGAAATATCCTTAAATTATTTACAAATTATTCATAAAACCGTTTCTTTGGTAATTGAAATTTATTTTATTTTCTCTGCCATTGTCTCTAACCTTGCATAACTTTTAAAAATCGAAAAATGGAACCGGCGAAGTATATCCGTTCCCCCAGTATCTTTATTTTTTAGGCGTTCTTTACAAAAATAATGATTTGGTCAACCACAAAAAATATATCTTTTAAATTTCAAGCTGATGATACGTCATACATTGGCGTTATTACGGAAAAACGATTTTAAATGGTCAACTTTAACACCCTGTATCTTTTGGATGCATTTTTATATATAGGTAAGTAAAGTTAAATCGTTATATTTTACAGTAAAAATACGCAGCTCATGAGATGACTTGATTTTTTGTTTCACCCTGCATATGATATATATGTGTAGGTATACTAATACATATTCGAAAAACCAAAAAAAAAGCTTTTTTCATATACATTTATTTGATTTGATTTAATTTTACGGTATAAAATTAACATGATTTTGTTTTAGTCATCAATAAATATGACTATCAGTTAATAATTACGTTATACTAAATTAACCGCAATAACTGGTAGGTACTTAGTTCGTGAAAAATACCCTAGCGCATTTGTGAGTTCATTCATAAAATTAGATTTAACGAGTGCGACATCTATTTCAAACTAAGCCAACTAAGGGTCAAACAAATTGTAAATTATGAATGAATATTTTGAGATAACTTTATTCCAATATAACTTTTTTAATAAGAAAATGCTGGCGAAACTATGAATTAAACTGTGACCAGCTTACTATTTAGAAGACAACGAAGTAAAATATATCATAATTCCTTAATAATCTGAAGAAATAATCGTTTGTTTTTAAAACGCTAAAGAACGTACATGTTTAGAATTTAATATCTCACAAAATAATTACATATCTCAAATTAATTTTACTTTGTTACCTTTGCCTATACTTTGTCAAATGTGGTGTAAAATTTTATTACTTGTTTTCAGTGTTTTAAAAAGATATATTGGAATAAAAAAAGGTCTGTTTTCTATTAGTTTTCTATATAAACTAGGCAACCAGTAATTATCGGTTTGTGTCCTTAAGAAGTCAATTGATTACATTATGTTAAACATTTTTAGAACAATATGTATATATAAACTTATTTTTAATATTTGACTTACATGTGCAAGTGAAGTTCTTTTTTCTTTATACAATTACATAAAAAAGTTTTATTATAAATTCATTTTGAAATTTCTTTATGTTAATGTTAATTTTTTCATTATACAAAATTGATAATGTTACAGAATCCGCGTTTCAATCATATTAAAAATAAGATTGTAATAAAAAACTTGATTTTATTAGCTCATTATTTGATGACGAAGCGAAATTGAATATAGTAGTGAATAAGCTTTAGTAAGTTTAGGCGACATTAAATCATATTTTTGCAGCCTGTGATATCGGTAATAACACTCCAAACAACTAGATTTGGCATCATCGCACGGACCTTAATAATATCTGTTAGTAGTTGCTGCCGTATATCAGCGTCCTCATAATGTGCGTTATATAAAAATATATTATACAGTCCTCACTTTAATACAAAGACCAACTGTCCTCACTTTGCAGATATATATTTGAAAATTGAAACTTCCGCATAAATTCATATTAATGTGTATATTTGTGTTCCTTTAGTTTACCAAACAAGTTAGCGCCTATACTGAAAATGTACACTTTGCAGCTTCACTGCTTCTGCCAGACCTCGCAATGTATGGTTGAAGGCTTGTCCTCACAGCCATATATATATATTTATTTATCTAACTACCTTCTCGGCGTCCATACATTAACAAATTGCTATCTTCTGGGCGTCCAACAAAGTTTACCCATAGAAAATGGCTTCAATTATTTTAAAGAACTGTCTGACAAAATTTTACGTGGACGCTTCAGGTGGGAATTTCTATATATTTGCGTATTTTATTAATTGCGTGCGCGCTTGATATATACTCTCGTAGTACGTAGCATGTATTTCTTTTACAACTCATTCTATTTCAAAGCGCCCGATGATGTGGCAATGTGTAAGTTAAATTTCATATATGTTCCGTGGCCGCGAAATTTCATTTAGTTGTTGGCTATCCAACGTGAACAACACATCGTTTCACGATGTCGTTTACAAGAACCAGGAAAATGGTTGTTTTTGCTCGAAATCAAATTATCATGGATAACGTAATGTTTTATCTGGGACTACACCACCTGTAAAGTAATAAAAACAGGAAATAACCAAAATATTCAAAGTACAGTATCAAGGCAAACTTGTAAAGTTTGTCCCAAAAACACTGTACAATATACAACAAATCAATATTCAATAAATTTTTGAGGCAAAATTAAGATTTTGCCGTGATACTATACTCTGAATATTTTGTTTTTTTCCTGTTTTTATTAATTTAAAGGTGGTGCAGTCCCTGATAAAATAACAATAAATAGTTATATTAGCGAATTAGTTAGCTTTAATGTGAGAGATTTTTTTAATTTAAATCAAATGTACACTTTTGTAGTTGTAGCAATAATTATTTATTTGAATAAATACTTTTTAAATATTTTCTTTTTCTAATTTCCATATTCCTGTAAAAGGAGTAAATGTTGAAATAATAAATCGATTATTTTATTTTTATTGTTTTATTATAGTATATACATTTCAATATATTAAATATATCATACTTATAAGTAAATAACATAATTATAAAAAACAGTAGTTACGCTTAATGATCAGTAAATGTATTTTGTTAAATCATAAAGCATAAAAATGTACTGGATATTTATAACTTCTATATTTTGTTTTCATCTTCGATATTCTACTTGTTCCTCTTTCTTCTACTATCTTCCTCCTAGAGAGCAGTGATAATGGGCGTAGGTTGATTGAATTTGCAGAAGAACAAAAAAAATGAAAATAATGAGCACATTCTTTAAGAGAAAAGACATACATAAGGGTATCTGGACCTCTCCAGATGGAGCATATTCGAATCAAATTGATTATGTTTGCATAGATGAGAATCACAGAAGCATAATAAAAAATGGTAGGTCATGCAGAGGGGCAGACATAGACTCGGATCACTATCTAGTGAGAATAGATTTGAAGATAAAAAACATATTAAAAGGAAGGGATTACAAAGGAAAAAAAGACAGCTAAATATGGCGGCATTACAAAGTGAGAGAAACCAAAAAAAGTATGAAGAAGAGATATGGAAAGGTTTGCAAAAAAACATACAGATCATACATAATACAGACCAGTACATGCATACGTGACCACTATTTGATTCCACAGATTTCAAAAAGAAACCAGTAGTAAACGCACGCGCTTGCCATTAAAAGTAACCTCGTCTGCATCGGCTCTTATTCCAAAAACACAAACTGTGCGAGAGCGGGCTACACATGGAAAAAACGCAGCGACTGCTGGACAAACAAATACTTTTTTTTACTGTTTAAGAAGGGTATTTTAAGCTAATATGTATCAAATCTCCTACAATTCCTATCAATGAAGTCATATGCATGCTCTCTGATACCAAACATCTAGGTATGCTAATGAACACTCACAGACAAAACTCTATTCAATAATTATCTAAAAAATGTATTCTATTTACTAACCTGATATACTGTATATATGTAGTAGGAACTCGAAATTCAACCACAATAGATGAGATCTGATCTATTTCTGCATTTTTGGATTGCTTCATCAGGTGGCCTCCTTTAACTAGAGTCAAATATCTAACTATAAAATTATTATACCAATAAATTAAAATTATTTGAAATTAAATGTCAAAATGAAATTAAATAATGTCGACAGCGTTAAACTGATTAACTGTCAAGTATCATAACGACCTACTAAAATAAATAAAATTTACCTTTTATGTATAGTTTTTTCATATATTTTCAGGTATGTATTAACAATATTGTGTGAAACTAACTACTCAGTGGACAAAAGCCCCAACCTGCGTTGAATTACACCCACAATATCTACCCATATATTCCTTATTATTAGCTTTTGTAACATTTTTTTACTGTTTAAGAAAGGTATTTTAAGCTAATATGTATCAAATTCCTATCATTGTAGGAGATTTGATACATATTAGCCTATCCTATCCTAAGCCTAGCCTAATTCCTATCATTGTAGGAGATTTGATACATATTAGCTTAAAATACCTTTCTTAAACAGTAAAAAATGTTACAAAAGCTAATAATAAGGAATATATGGGTAGATATTGTGGGTGTAATTCAACGCAGGTTGGGGCTTTTGTCCACTGAGTAGTTAGTTTCACACAATATTGTTAATACATACCTGAAAATATATGAAAAAACTATACATAAAAGGTAAATTTTATTTATTTTAGTAGGTCGTTATGATACTTGACAGTTAATCAGTTTGACGCTGTCGACATTATTTAATTTCATTTTGACATTTAATTTCAAATAATTTTAATTTATTGGTATAATAATTTTTATAGTTAGATATTTGACTCTAGTTAAAGGAGGCCACCTGATGAAGCAATCAAAAAATGCAGAAATAGATCAGATCTCATCTATTGTGGTTGAATTTCGAGTTCTGCCATATATATATAGAGTATATCAGGTTAGTAAATAGAATACATTTTAGATAATTATTGAATAGAGTTTTGTCTGTGTGTTCATTAGCATACCTAGATGTTTGGTATCAGAGAGCATGCATATGACTTCATTGATAGGAATTGTAGGAGATTTGATACATATTAGCTTAAAATACCTTTCTTAAACAGTAAAAAAATGTTACAAAAGCTAATAATAAGGAATATATGGGTAGATATTGTGGGTGTAATTCAACGCAGGTTGGGGCTTTTGTCCGCTGAGTAGTTAGTTTCACACAATATTGTTAATACCTAAAAATATATGAAAAAACAAATACTTCTCACATATAACCAGATATAGCTTTTCTTTAGGCTAATGCCTAGCACGCTGAACTACTGTGTTGGAGAAAATATATAACATTATTAAAGCTGAGTTTTACAAATGTCGGAAATTAACTCATTCATCATTTAAATCTCTTTTGTGAGTTAAAAGATTCCATAAAAATATTGTAACCTCGAAACTAGGTTATCGTTGAAACACGTCACGTAGACAAATAATCTTTATTATCACTCTTGATAATACAAGAAATATTCTTCAACAAATTTCGCAACTGTCAACGCTTTACTTTGACGTTTGTCACTCGCGTTTGGCTGCTCAATATAAACTGACCCCAGCGGCCGAGAATGATCTGCTTATATAGGTTTTTACAGTTCTCGAAGTTTCTGAGATTTCGAGAACGTGTCGAGAAACAAATAGAATATAGCCTGGAATATTCCGGAAAACGTCAAAATAAAGGCATCACAAAAATTGTAAATTCTAACATAAACAGGAACATAATTAACCAACTAAAAAGGTAGGTGAGCTTTCGTAACATTGCCCCCCTCTTAGAACTGATCGTCCCGATCAGGTTACTCCATTGTCCGCATGGCCTTCTTGATAAGGTGTCAAACGATCGATGTGGACAATCTTCATCTTCTCTGGATCCTGTAAACTACGTCATTCAATCGTGACACGACAGTATAAGGGCCTTCCCACGATTTCTGCAGCTTCGGAGATTTACCCTTGCTTCTTTTTGGGTTATACAGCCACACTTTCTCAAGCTCTTGAAACCCGCTGCTGTTGGCACGCAAGTCGTATCTGGTCTTCATTCTGTCGCTTTCTATTTTTATCTTCTCTCGTACTTCTTCATGTACCATCTTTATTCGGTCTTTCAAATGGCTGAGATAATCATCTAAGTTTTCCTCGTGTTGCGGTCGATTCATAATTAGATCTATGGGTAGCCGCAATTCTGTGCCGAAAATCACGTTGGCTGGTGTTTTACCCGTGGTCTCATGAATTGCTGCTCGGTAAGCCAGTAAAAATGGAGGAAGACAGGTATCCCAGTTGGTCTGTTTCTCGTTGACGGCCGTTCTCAGGAAGTTTTCGATGGTGCGATTGAATCTTTCCACCATTCCATCTGATTGCGGGTGAAGAGGTGTAGTTCTGGTTTTGTGAATGCCTAGCAGCTCACAAACGTTCTGAAATACTTCCGACTCGAAATTTCGTCCTTGGTCGGAATGGATCTCTCTGGGCACCCCATAACGACATATCAATTTTCGAATAAAGCTTCGGCTACGGTAACAGCTTCTTGATTAGGTAAGGGATATATTTCTGGCCATTTACTGAAGTAGTCCATCACTACTAAAATATAACGATTCCCACTGCTGCTACGAGGAAATGGTCCAGCTATGTCAATAGCTATTCTCTCGAATGGAGCTCCAACATTGTACTGCTTCATCTGTCCTCGGCTTCGAGTCCTGGGTCCCTTACTAGAGGCGCAGGTATCACAACGTCGGCACCATTCTTCCACATCGGACCGACTGCCAAGCCAGTAGAATCGTTCTCTAACTTTATTTAGAGTTTTGTTTATTCCAAAGTGCCCACCACCGACTCCACTGTGCAGTGCTTGAAGAACTTCTGGAATTCTTTTCTGGGGCAGTATTGTTTGATAAATCTTTTCTTTGCCGTCTGGGCTCTCCCAGACTCTCTTTAATAGGCCGTTCTCGATGGCTAAAGAATTCCATAACGCCCAGTAACTTTTTAAAGATGGTGACTTATCAGCAATGTCCTGCCAGGTGGGTCTGTCCATGTTGTTTATCTTCCATTGGAAAATTGGTCCAAAATCCGGGTCTTCACTTTGTTCTTTAGCAATGGTTTTAATATCCCAATCCTCTGGACACTGGATGGTAGTTCTTCTGCAAAGAAATTCATCTTCTTCCCTCACTTCTTGTCGCACACAATGTTTACAATTTGAAGGACATGGTCTTCTGGATAGAGCATCAGCATTACGATGGTTAGATCCTTTACGGTGTTCAATTTTGAAGTCATACTCCTGCAACCGTTGAAGCCATCTTGCCACTTGGCCTTCTGGATTCCTGAACTGCAGTAGCCACTTCAAAGAAGCATGATCGGTCCTCAAGACGAACGGCTGACCATAGAGATACTTATGAAAATGCTCCACAGTTTTAACTATGGCAAGCAACTCTCTTCTGGTTACGCAGTAGTTCATTTCTTGCTTAGAGAGGACCTTGCTAAAGTAGGAAATCACTTTTTCTTGCCCATTTTCAATTTGTGATAATACTCCTCCAATTCCAGTATTACTAGCATCCGTGTCCACGATGAATGTCTTTCCAGGCTTGGGATATGACAGAATCGGAGAAGAACACAAATCTTCTTTTAATCTTTGAAAAGCTTGTTGACATTGTTCCGTCCAGATGAATGGCTGATTGTTTTCTGTGAGCCGATGTAGGGGTTTCGCAATCTCAGCGAAATTTTTCACAAACTTGCGATAGTAAGTGCAAAGTCAAGGAAACTCCTTAATTCATGTTTGTCTTTCGGTACTGGCCATTTCCAGACGGTTTCAGTTTTCTCTGGGTCAGTCTTCACTCCGTCAGAGGAAATAATGTGTCCTAAATACTTGACTTCCTTTTGAAAGAGCATGCACTTCTTGGGACTTAACTTGAGCCGGGCCTCTCTCAACTTTTGGAAAACTTCTTGAACATTCTTCAAATGATCTTCAAAGTCTTTTCCAAGTATTATTATGTCATCAAGATAAACGAGACAAGTTTTCCAGGTCATTCCTCGTAGAATGGTTTCCATAAGTCTTTCAAAGGTGGCTGGTGCATTGCAGAGGCCAAAGGGCATGACGTTGAAGTGCCACAACCCTGTTCCAATGGAAAACGCTGTCTTCTCTTTATCATCTGGGTGAAGTTGCACTTGCCAATAGCCACTTTTCAGGTCTAATGTGGAAAACCATTGGGATCCAGACAGGGTATCCAGGGTATCGTCTATTCTTGGCAACGGATAACTGTCCTTTTTAGTGACATCGTTTAGTCTTCTATAATCTACACAAAATCTGGTAGAGCCATCCTTCTTCTTTACCAGAACAACCGGCGAAGTCCATGGACTCTGAGATGGTTCAATGACTCCCTGTTGCTGCATGTCTCTAAGCATCGTCGATACCTCTTCTTGCTTCGCTAAAGGGATACGTCGTGGAGCTTGTTTAATTGGAGTGGTGTTGCCGGTATTTATGCGGTGCTGCACAAGATTAGTCCTTCCGACGTCATTCTCTGTTAACGAGAATACATCCTGGTAGCGCCTCAACAAATCTTCCAATTTTGGACTTCATCAGCTCGTAGTGGGGACTTGAATCGGTTAACAAGGGTCTGCATGACTTCGGGTAGTTTTGAATATTTCGAGGTACTGTTGATGATTCCATATTACTGAACACCGATGCAACTGTTTGACAAATTCCCAAAGGTTCGCCTTTCTTGATCTGTTGTGGGTAGTCCTTTAGATTTAGCATTCTCACCAATACCAAATTGTTTTTCCTTTCTGTTAATGTCTTTCCAGTTAATATACCCTTCCTATACAGGCTGTTCTCTTGCTCTGGTTCTACAATTACAGTTTCTTCAACTGCCGAAGGACTGCTACAAATAGCTTCAATTACAACTTCTGAACCTGCTGGAAGTTCTATGTCTGCTGACGCTTCCACAGTTCTAATAGGAAGGTTTCTGATTTCGGGAAACTGCATGATGATTTCTTCATCTTTGGTCTTCAATGATCTTCGAGAAAGGTCCAGCACAAAATGATGTTCAGTCATGACATCAAGTCCAAGAATGACATCATCAGTTATATCTGCTACTAAGATGTTGTGTTGGAAAGTGGTTGTCCCCAGGGTTATTCTAGCTAGATGGATGCCTTTCACTGATATGACTTCTCCATTTGCTGTCTCCAAGATGTAATTTCGGTCTGGCTTTTGTATTCTGCAGTGAGCGACGATGTTCGGTCTCACTATGGTGTGACTAGACCCTGTATCAAGGACCATTTCGCAATCCCGTCCGCATATACGCCCTGGTACTACCAAACTCGTTCCATTATTTTGCAGACGGGTTACCTTGATCTTGATAGTTGGTGGGGCTTGGTAACACCTAGCCAGCTTTTGCCCCTTAAAGCTGACTAGTTGGCGTTTTCCTGGTCCTGACTAGATGTATTCTTAGGACATCGATTCCTAAGATGCCCTTCAGCTCCACAACTCCAACACTGGATGGGTCTTCGTCTGCTATATACAGTGGAATTAGTACGGTCATGTTCTTGCTGGAAGTTATTCATTAAATCTTGCAAACTCTTCATAAATCCTTCCAGGTTATTTTCACTTGATCGTTGTTTACTAGTTTGAAACTTAACTTGTCTTATTCTGCCTTGACTGTTTCTGGAAGCCTGTCGGGCGGCTTCAATTTCTAGTGCCTGGGCCAGAGCTTCAGATATGTTTTATGTCTGGCTAACCTTAACGCTTGGCTGATCTCGGAGTCTCGCAGGCCATCAATGAAGCTACTTATTGCTAACTGTTCTTGGAATTCTGTCGGTGCCGTGGGGTAAGCTAGCTTCACCATACGTGCTATATCCGCCTCAAATTGCTGCAGATTTTCTTCGAAACGTTGTCTTCGGCCTTTTAGTTGTGCTTGGTAGACATGTTGCAGATGGGCGTCGCCATACCTCATTTCCAAAGCAACCTTCAGCATTTGATAGTCCTTTTGTTTATCGTCAGCTAGTGTTCTTAATATCTCCATAGCTTCACCCCGCAGAGCAACTATAAGTGATGTAGACTTTTTTCTTCTGACCAGTTATTTGCCAAGGCAGCTGCTTCAAAGTGTTTAAGGTAAGTGCTCCATGACACCTTTCCATCAAATGTTGGGTGCTTTAATCCTTGCAGAGAAATGCAACTGTTGTCAGCCTTAACAATCTCCTTCGCAGGCCATTGTGACTGTAAATTTGTAACTTTATGCTCCAACTTAATTAGGCTTTCTTCTAACACTTGGACTTTGTGACTTCACTCTGTAATTTACTAACACTTTCTTCTACGCCCTGAACTTTATCTTGCACTTCATTTCTCAATAGATTAATTTCTTCTTCAACGGTTTCCTCAAACTCTTTGAGATTGATCTTAATTACTTCTTCTAACTTTTTATTATTTCCTTCTTGATAATTTTTCATTTCTTCTAACCTGTTCCTCATTTCCTCTTGACCGTTCTTCATTTCCTCTTGACTGTTTTTCATTTCTCTTTTCAAGTCTTCCATCATATCTTTCATCATTTCGTCTTGGTTAGTCTTCATTTCATCCTGGCTGTTCTTCATATCTTCCTGACTCTTTTTCATATCTTCTTGACTCTTCTTCATATCTTGCATCATTCCCATTAACTGTTTCAATGTTTCCTCCATTTCTGTTGCTCTCGATCTCGTTACCGGCATTCACTTATCTACTCCAAATGTCTTCTTTGTGGAACGTCACACTTCTGACACCAATGTAACCTCGAAACTAGGTTATCGTTGAAACACGTCACGTAGACAAATAATCTTTATTATCACTCTTGATAATACAAGAAATATCTTTCAACAAATTTCGCAACTGTCAACGCTTTACTTTGACGTTTGTCACTCGCGTTTGGCTGCTCAATACAAACTGACTCCAGCGGCCGAAAATGATCTGCTTATATAGGTTTCTACAGTTCTCGAAGTTTCTGAGATTTCGAGAACGTGTCGAGAAACAAATAGAATATAGCCTGGAATATTCCGGAAAACGTCAAAATAAAGGCATCACAAAATTGTAAATTCTAACATAAACAGAAACGTAATTTACAAACTAATGAGGTAGGTGAGCTTCAATTATAAATTCTAACGAAAACAGGAACATAATTAACCAACTAAAAAGGTAGGTGAGCTTTCGTAACAATATGTTTTGCACTTTATTTAACAAAAACAATATTGGACTTGACCCACTAATGAGCAAGCCTGTATACATCATTCTTTCCAGAATTTAGTATGCTTCTCAGATGTAAAATAGATAATATTACTAGGTGCTCCATTTGAAAAAATAGAGAATTTACTTGTAAATTTTGAGGACCTTGTATGTACTTCAGATACTAACAACAATTTTTAGATGTAGCAATCCCTAAGTTATTATTAAAAAGTTGTAATAAACTGTGTTTCATTGGTCAAGATATAAAGCTTTAAATATTCTGCTGCAGCTGTCACTTTTTCTATAAAACAAGTAATATCTGGAAAACAGTTGAATTTATGTATAGACAACCTTTAAAAAATAGACCTAAATTATTGCAAACACGGAATTCCAGGAAACAACTACTCTGCGGGCTAATGCCCCGACCAGCATTGAATTACACCTGGAAAACCTATAGCAACAGCTAGAGTCATTCGTCAGACGCCCACCAGACATATACCGGTTTCGAGCTTATTAGCTCTCATCAGTATGCCATAGGTGAGGTATCCGACGAATAATCCTAGCTGCTTTCGTCTGTCTAACCCGACAGAAGGGACCATGAGTACGCGGTGTAGAACTAACAACTACATCTATCGGCCGTTCGCTACTCCATGCCGGACTGAAAATGTCACAGACACGAAGCGTTCTACATGCAGTAGACACCATTGAAAGCTGTCGACCTTTATCGCGATCGGCGAGAAACGATATTTTGCAAACACGGAATTCCAGGAAACAACTACTCTGCGGGCTAATGCCCCGACCAGCATTGAATTACACCTGGAAAACCTATAGCAACAGCTAGAGTCATTCGTCAGACGCCCACCAGACATATACCGGTTTCGAGCTTATTAGCTCTCATCAGTATGCCATAGGTGAGGTATCCGACGAATAATCCTAGCTGCTTTCGTCTGTCTAACCCGACAGAAGGGACCATGAGTACGCGGTGTAGAACTAACAACTACATCTATCGGCCGTTCGCTACTCCATGCCGGACTGAAAATGTCACAGACACGAAGCGTTCTACATGCAGTAGACACCATTGAAAGCTGTCGACCTTTATCGCGATCGGCGAGAAACGATATTTTGCAAACACGGAATTCCGGAAACAACTACTCTGCGGGCTAATGCCCCGACCAGCGATTGAATTACACCTGGAAAACCTATAGCAACAGCTAGAGTCATTCGTCAGACGCCCACCAGACATATACCGGTTTCGAGCTTATTAGCTCTCATCAGTATGCCATAGGTGAGGTATCCGACGAATAATCCTAGCTGCTTTCGTCTGTCTAACCCGACAGAAGGGACCATGAGTACGCGGTGTAGAACTAACAACTACATCTATCGGCCGTTCGCTACTCCATGCCGGACTGAAAATGTCACAGACACGAAGCGTTCTACATGCAGTAGACACCATTGAAAGCTGTCGACCTTTATCGCGATCGGCGAGAAACGATATTTTGCAAACACGGAATTCCAGGAAACAACTACTCTGCGGGCTAATGCCCCGACCAGCATTGAATTACACCTGGAAAACCTATAGCAACAGCTAGAGTCATTCGTCAGACGCCCACCAGACATATACCGGTTTCGAGCTTATTAACTCTCATCAGTATGCCATAGGTGAGGTATCCGACGAATAATCCTAGCTGCTTGAACGGCCGATAGATGTAGTTGTTAGTTCTACACCGCGTACTCATGGTCCCTTCTGTCGGGTTAGACAGACGAAAGCAGCTAGGATTATTCGTCGGATACCTCACCTATGGCATACTGATGAGAGCTAATAAGCTCGAAACCGGTATATGTCTGGTGGGCGTCTGACGAATGACTCTAGCTGTTGCTATAGGTTTTCCAGGTGTAATTCAATGCTGGTCGGGGCATTAGCCCGCAGAGTAGTTGTTTCCTGGAATTCCGTGTTTGCAAAATATCGTTTCTCGCCGATCGCGATAAAGGTCGACAGCTTTCAATGGTGTCTACTGCATGTAGAACGCTTCGTGTCTGTGACATTTTCAGTCCGGCATGGAGTAGCGAACGGCCGATAGATGTAGTTGTTAGTTCTACACCGCGTACTCATGGTCCCTTCTGTCGGGTTAGACAGACGAAAGCAGCTAGGATTATTCGTCGGATACCTCACCTATGGCATACTGATGAGAGCCTAATAAGCTCGAAACCGGTATATGTCTGGTGGGCGTCTGACGAATGACTCTAGCTGTTGCTATAGGTTTTCCAGGTGTAATTCAATGCTGGTCGGGGCATTAGCCCGCAGAGTAGTTGTTTCCTGGAATTCCGTGTTTGCAAAATATCGTTTCTCGCCGATCGCGATAAAGGTCGACAGCTTTCAATGGTGTCTACTGCATGTAGAACGCTTCGTGTCTGTGACATTTTCAGTCCGGCATGGAGTAGCGAACGGCCGATAGATGTAGTTGTTAGTTCTACACCGCGTAGACCTAAATTAATTGTAGAATCCAAAATATAAAACAATACAGTGTTACATTAAAAAAGTTGGTATTGACTTTTGATATAACTAGAAGTGGCGGAAACCTGAAAATATTTTGAAAGGGCATCCCATCGACATTAGTAAGTAACCAAAGAAAATGTAATATCAAATTTAATTTTTTTTTATAGTATTTTCATCACAAAATTTTAATTTAAATAATTAAACAACATTTGAAACTTCTGTAAGAAACATATTGGGTAGATGTATCTTTCTTTATAGGGTGTCTAACAAAATGTACGCAATGTGCAGATTTTTTAGACACCCTATAAAATAACGATATGTTTTAAATTTTTGTGGAGACAAAAATTAATAGAAGAGATGAGTTGAAATAAAAAAACCTAATGATATTCTCATGTGACCGGATTATCAGCTGATTGTCATGTTAGGTGTATGACGACAAGACACTAACTCAATCCGATCCATACAATAATACTGTTGAATAATGGAAATAATAGAGAGTTATTGGAAATCCCTTTAATATTGCCGAACATTATTAGGCACAACTTTGTTTAAATACTGCTTGCCCTTATTTTGTCCAGAAAAATATAGTTATTGGTTAATAATTTGACGAACAGGATTCTCTTATTCTTGCCATTTTAATGGTGAATGAGAAAAGGAATAAAATCAATATTTTGAAAAAATAAGATAAGTTTACTTATCTTTATTTCATTTTTCTTGAAACATGCGGCGGATCTTATTTAAAGATGAAAAACATTTTATTTTTATTTTATGTTGGGACGGGTATGACCGATTACGGCCGAACGACCCGATCTATCAAATAAGGGATTGCTTAACGTTACCTTAATCATGCAAAAATATGGTCGAGCACTATCCGTATTACTGCTGCTTTAATAATACAGCATATATGCGCATGCTTAGATGTCAATGTACGGGAAACCTAAATACTGCTTAACCTTATGACACGTCCAATAACTCTCTAACACTGTGCTTCACTCTAGTACATTGGCAACAGTATAAAATTTGTAAGTAAAAACTGGCAACGTCGCGGGACGCCTAGTAATCCAATGGACATCGGAAACGTATTCGCAGCGAACGCTCAAAGATCGGATGAGAGAAACTGAACACGAATATTTCGGACGCTAAAGGATATGCTTCATGGGAGGGCGCTCCGTGATGTAATTCATGAAAAAAAAAGGACGATTTTTATGTTTTTATGTAAGAAACTGAATCATTTGGTTCGTTGGCCACCTAAACAATAATGTATTGAAGTCTGCATACTCAATAATTAATTAAACATCACGGACGCCAACCGACGGTTCCATGAAAGGACGCCTGAAAGATAGATGGATGTATATATATAGTGTAATATATATATATATATATATATATATATATATATATATATATATATATATATATATATGTTATGCACTTTGTCACTTCCAAAGTAGATACACGACGCACGTTACCACTTCATATATAACTTCGCCACTTCCGTCGATGGAAGTGACAAGGAAATACAAATGCCACAGATGCCTCTACTAAGCTTATGGCCAAATTTCGGTTGGAAGTGATTTTGTCATAAATTTATCTTTAGTGAAACTTTTAGTTCGGCTATATATCGGTGGCGCTGCAGTCGGCTGTAGGTTGTATATATTTAGATATTAGTAATACTAAGCCACTTCCGTGTGTTGTGCCGTTCGTTCAGACTTCCATTTTTGGCAACAGCGCTTAATACTCTGATACTTGTGATATATTTGCAATGATATGTTTTAGCTCTTATAGAATTTATCAGTCAGCCATATCTGTGGAAAAGTTAATAAACGATTTTGAATTTGTCATTGTCATTAAAAATTGACATTCAATTTTTATTTTACAACAAAGCTGTCGAATTAAACTGAAATAATAATAACAACAGTAAAAGTAAAAATAAGAACATTTACGTAACTAAAATTTTAAAATATTACAAAGTTGTTACTTTAATATACCTGTATCTAATGTGTCTAACAAACTTGCCTACATATGAAAAACTTTTTGTCATTAAATTTATAAAAAAAAGCTTTGCTTTAAATAACATTGATATGAAACTATTCAAATTCGACATAGCATATACGTATAGGGTGTTCACTTAGCGAAACGCACTGTTTATTTTTCCAAATGTTAAATTTTATATAATTTTACAAAAATATGCACTATACAATTTTATGTTGGGTTTTAAAACTAAAATGTAATATGTTTGAAGTTGTTGCTTTAACGTTGTTTAATGTTAATTTGATTTTTATTTTTACAGTATCTACATTTAGCAATTCACGGCAATATACAGGCTGTATCACATAAGAGGCCACTCCCATGTATCCCTAATATGCGAGGCACGTCAAAAATCTTTGTTTTTTGTTGCACTTTTGGAGGCCTTTATGCTGGTAAAAACAAATTTGAGATCCATGGCCAACTTTATGAGTAATAACAAAAAAAACCTGTAAAGTGCTCAAACTTTAAGGTTGTCTAACTTTTTTATTTTAAGAGATAGAAAACTTATTGGTAATAAATTTTGATTGAAAAATTGATACCTTTCACCTGATATAAACATATTTATGAAATATCGTATGTGGTTTGCTGCGCCCTCTAGGCGGAAATTTTTTTTTATTGAAGCAGGCTATGGCCACAAAAAATTGCCTGCTTTTTCGTCTTTCATGCAATATACTACATGTTGCCCTTATCTTTTGTATTTATTACATTTTTTTCAATTTTAGTTAAAAAAAATGTACCTAAATATTTTCGTGTTGCTCAAGATAATGTAGAACCTGTTTTAAAGACGTCAACTGCAAAAAAATAATAAACAGAATGTACTTTTATGCGAAATACAGATTTAACTTATAATATTATTTTATTGGTTTTCACATTAGAAGCAATTGGGTATTTAAAATTATCTTGACACAGACAATGTAATAAAATAATATTATAAGAAAATCTGTATTTTGCATAAAAAGTACATTCTGTTTATTTTTTTGCAATTGGCGTCTTTAAACAGGTTCTACATTATCTTGAGCAACACGAAAATATTTAGGTACATTTTTTTTAACTAAAATTGAAAAAAATGTAATAAATACGAAATATAAGAGCAACATGTAGTATATTGAATGAAAGACGAAAAAACAGACAATTTTTTGTGGCCATAGCCTGCTTCAATAAAAAAAAAATTTGTCCGCCTAGAGGGCGCAGCAAACCACATACGATATTTCAAAATCTGTTTATATCAGGTGAAAGGTATCAATTTTGCAATCAAAATTTATTACCAACAAGTTTCTCTATCTCTTAAAATAAAAGTTAGACAGCCTTAAAGTTTGAGCACTTTACAGGTTTTTTATTACTCATAAAGTTGGCATGGATCTCAAATTTGTTTTAACGAGCACAAAGGCCTCCAAAAATGCAACAAAAAACAATTAAAGATTTTTGACGTGTCTCGCATATTAAGCGAGATACATGGGAGTGGCCCTCTTATGTGATACAGCCTGTATATTTCAAAAACATGAAAACTCTTCTTACCAATTTTTAAACAATTTAAATGTCAATTTATATTTTTGTTCACCCTAAAATAATGTATATTTAATATAAACGTTTAATTCATAACCAATCCATAATTCCAGGTCCGAAGTTTGATAATATTAAACAGTTCGATAATATTAGAAAAATAGATTTATAACAATATTTTTGAGATGTAAAATATACTTAGAAAAATAAATTACGAATATTAATGTAACCATGAGTATCATGACCATGTAGATATTGATTTTCTTAAAAGGAAGGCAAAGAAAGTAGGTAACAGTTGAACATGTGTTAAAATGAAATTATCAAGTGACCCTTTTTAGGTAGAAAATAGAACTATAGGATGTGCAAACACTTACCGAGGCCTTTTAATTGTACCATTGAATAGATAGGAAAATATAACTTTTAGAAAAGTTTTAAAAATACATACAAATTTTTTTCAATACAGTTTTTTTTTTATAAAAAATAGATATTAAAGAACTTTGGCTTAAAGCAATTATTGTTTACTTGAATATTATGCAAAAAAATTAATCTACTGTAGGTAGATGACCCTAGATATGCAAATATTAGCTGTTGCTTAGGGGTTAAGAATTTTCGAAAGTTTTATTTATTTAAATACAGATATTTCTGAGGGTCAAATAAAAAGGAAATGATGAAAATATTAACCCGTTTGTGTTTAATATAGGGAACTATCTAACAGTTACCGAAAAATCAATAATTTAAAAAATATTACACTTCCTTATTAAAAAGGTAAAAGTTATGAAAACAATCAGTTTACGGCAGTTAGTAGAAAATGTACTATTTATCAAACAAAAAATTGAAATTTGTAGTCTGTAATCTTAGACATAAAAAGTTAAGTTACTATTACCGATTCTATTATTAATGGACCTACGATGTCTAGCATCATTTCCGTTCATTGCAACGCAGCGGTAGAAAGAATCGAGTAAGAGCAGATTTTCAATTTACTCATGTATATTAAATATTGTTAAGTAGGTATATCTAGGTACTTATTTTTGGGGTATTATGAACTTGGCCATATATGTATATTTAATTGATATATGTACAGAGTGGCCTAATTTCGATGTTTGTCTAGGGCAATTTGATAACTATGAGAAACACAAAAATAAATATTACATTCTAGATCTAGTCTTTTTTGATTTATTACATTATTATTTATAATAAAAAAAAAACTTTTAATGGAGTCCTGTAACTTTTGTCATATTTGTTTGTGTAGGCGTATGTCTACACAACCAACGTGCTCAATTAATTTATCTCAAGAAAAGGCATCAGGAATGTGTCATTTATTTTTTGTAGGTAAGGAACGGTACCTTTAGAACATAAAGGGAAATCGTTTGCGGAAATTAATAATGACGTCTGTATGGAATATGTTGAAGAAGACGAAAATAATGGTAACGCCTGAATTTACCTACTGTATAACATTTCTCTTAATTTAAATATGATCACTTACTTATTCTTTTTTCTAATAAAATCTCACATAAAAAAGCAAATAATATTAGATTTACACAATATGAAATAATCTTCCACACCAAATAAAATATGTTTTGTATATTTACCTAAAATCAGAGTTTTTCAAATGATATAATTTTAGATGTACCAATTCATGAACCATCCTTAATAAGTAGGTACTTAGTGAACCTTCTATTACTAACACTAAATTAGTTACCTGCACTAATTTGCCTACGATTTAAAAAATAAACAAAGTGGGATGCAAGGAAATTTCGGGTATGTCATATACCGGGTGACAACGAAAAGTGGGAACACGCTGCAACTTTTTTATGACTGCTGATAAGAATTTGAAATTGGGTGGGTTTATACTAGATGGTGCCATGAATTCTTTGAGGTCATTTCAGTTTCTATTTTTAAAATGGGACACCCTGTATTTTTGACATTTTTGAATCAGCGGATCATTTTACGTATGGCAGGACCAATTTTCTGACACATTTTCTGGATTAAATATATTTTTTTAATTTTTAAAAATAAAACTAGAAGGCCGCGACCGGCAGAAATTGTTTTATTTTTTTCTTTTCTTGACGGATTTTAAAAATTGCACCGCAAAATTCAGAAAAAATCTTTTATTAAAAAATCAATAGGGCCCACCCTCTACATTTGAAAAAAATGAGTTTTTAAGGAAATACAATAAATCGAAATTTTTAGTGGTAATAACTAAGGAAATGTACAAAAATATTCAAATTTAGAATTTTGCCCATAATTACAAAAAAAAAGAAAACAATTTCTGCCAGTCGCGGCTTTCTAGTTTTATTTTTAAAAATTAAAAAAAAAATTAAGCCAGAAAATGTGTCAGAAAATTAGTCCTGCCATACGTAAAATGATCCGCTAATTTTTATCAGCAGTCATAAGAAAGTTACAGTGTGTTCCCAGTTTCCGTTGTCACCCATATGATTTGTTATTAAAAGTATTGGCTAGCTCTGTACACTTGATAGCAATTACTTTTGATTTAAATTACAAATCACGAAACAACGAAAGTGATTTCAGCCGCAAAAATGAGTTACGAAGAGAGCATTTTCAAGAGCAAGAGCATGCATTTTCTATTTACTTTTTAGGATAGTTTAAGAAAGAAACCGAAGTTTTAATAAATGGATTTGGTAAATATTTAGAGAAAAACTGTTACCTATCAGGAACGAGAAAAACAATTTTTGCAAAATATAGGCAGAAGACGAAGTGTGACAGTAGTAAAATCTAATCATAACATTTTCTCTTAAAACGCTTAGTTTTTGTTATACAGGGGGTTAAATATTATTTAAAAATATGTATATAGGTATATGAAACCAAAAAAAGTTAAGCTACGAAAACATAAAAAAAAATAATATTCAACCTCTGAATTCTAAACACTAAGCATTTTAAGAAAAAATGTTATAGGCCAAAAAACTATTCTATACCGATGTATACAGGTATAATTTAAAAATATTGAGATGCAAGCAAGTATTCCTTGTCCTTCCTATTTTGAGCAGTGTATTTTAGAACTTTAGAAAATTATGTAGACACAGTGTAGGTATACTGTTACCTGAATTTATGAATATAAACTTTGTTTAGTCATTGACTTTTATTTAAAAAATATTTGAAAATTACGTGGAATTAAGTGATTACCTGTTCATCAATTTGATAAATTCAAAAACAAACTATGAAAATCATTCCTTTTTAAAAATTCAAAAATATTAAAATCAAAGTTTATTTGTGTTAATTATATATCGATTTTTTAATTAAAAAATTTGCAATGCAGTGTAATTTAGACAAACTTTTGTTTTTTCTAAATTTATCGAATAAATAAATTTTAGTTTGTAGTTCTACTGTCGCAAGCTACAATAGACTATATGGTTCCAGTAGGGGGTTAGTTATTATGGTCCATTCACTTGAAACCTAACCTAACACACTATCGTATTTTTATATTTAAAATACGTATTTTCTAATAAAACAACTTTGTAGTGTTAGCACCGTCCAGTATTACTTTACAGTGTGTGCTATACAATCTATACTAAAATATGAATTTAAAATATTTTCCGGCTTTTACAATCTGGACGATTTTATATAAAATAACCAGTACTATTCTTCTATAACTACTGTCAAAGTAAACTATTAAAACCATCTGTTAAGGCCCTTTAAAGTTTAAATGCCCATTTCGGTACCTGAGACGTTTTCTAAGAATTAGCTTGCAACCCTGGAGATTACCAATAGTTGTTTGTTGTTCCTTTTTATTTGAAACATAAAAGATGCCGCACTAGCAATGAGTTTTTTATAAGAAATAAACAAAATAAAACATTATTAAGAATAATTATTTTATTCTATCTAGAGGACAAGACTCATTTAAACACGCGAATACTTCAGTCTTATAGAAGAAACACTCGTTCGTATTTGGGTCGAAATGGTTACCTCCACAAATTTGTTTTCTTTTTTTTCGAAGCTGTCACTTCCAGTTATGATATTGTCTGAAGTTATTTATTTGTGGCATAATTTTAGTTTTTCTTTAGTTTGATTGGGTTTTTGAAACACTTCTGGAAAAAATTAAGATTAATAATTAAATAAGCCCTTGCGCCAAACGGATCAGTCAAGGGTTATTTTTGAAACTAAGGACTTAGAGATGTTCCACTAAAAAAAAAATGTTTTAATAGTTTAAAATGAACTAAATTGGCACCTGATTTGTCAACACTTTTTTTCTTTAACTCTTATAATATTTCATGCAGCTAATTTAAAAGTGGTGATTTTTTTTCGAAAAAATCAGAATATCACGAAAAGTAAGGATTAAGTATAGCGAAGTATTATGAAAGTCTTATTAAAATAACATGAGAAAATTAAATAAAAATTGCATTCCTTTTAAAATAATGAAGTTGTTGGCCTCTTCCGGTTTAACCGGAAGTGATAGCTCCTTGAAAATATTTTCATTGAAAAGCTCAAATTCGATTATATAGGATGCTAAATTAAAAAAAAAATAAAGACTACTTCCATGAAAACTTCTAATAGATGGACTATTACCGTGATTCAACCTGTATTAAAAAGTGCATAAACGCAACTTAAATGTACAGTAACTAAAATTATATACAGTGCCGCCAAACAAAACAAATTAAGTTTATTGATAGTCGACAAAGTTGTAGACGCGGATAAAACTTATTGTGCTTTGTCAGTCCACCTATATATGCAAGTTTATATAATCTCTGAATAAGAATACTACGTTATGACTTCCAGAGATTTGGCAACGCTGCGTGAAGTAGCAACGCCACGTCAGTCTCTTGAATATATATATATTTGGAAGTCTCTTCGTATCATCTATATAGTATATATGTGAATATTTTAAAATAAAAATTGCTTCCCCTCTTTTGATATTCGGTATGTTGAGGCTCCCTAAACAGATATATGTAACTATTTTACAAATATATTAACTATAACACCCGGAAGTTAGGACGCCATATCTACATAACGGAAGTGACAACTTAACAGGTATCAATATATATATCCGACGTTACGAGACCCAGTATATGTAACAGGCCACCTGAGACCCATCAAAAGTAATATGTTCAAAGGAGTATATAAGGCATAAAACATAATTAATTAGTTTCATAAAGTTGAGCCCACTGCGAGGGGTAGAGAAAAAAAAAAGATTAAAAAAATCTAAATATGTAATATACGTTATGAGACCATTTATGACAGACCGACTCTCCAGACCCGTTTATATACAAATAAAATAAGTTAACCGACTTTATCAGACCTAGCGATGTTTCCATTTTCGGACAATCGCAATACGTCGTGGTATTTCAGTTATGTGTGTAAGTTGTACTACATACACGTTTTTTCCGGTTAAAATTAATTATAGGAAAGTATTAGCGAAATTATCCCTAAAAGGTAAGTAATTTTTATGTTATTGTTTTTCTTCTAATATGGTATCTAGTTCGTGAATTGCATCATTATTAGATAGGTTATAAGAAAACTTGTAACCTTAAAATAATGTCTTAAAAATATTTTGCGGGGTTCCCGCTTAAAATTCTTCTTTGGCTGAAATTAAGTGCGTTTCAGTTGACAAACTTGTTTTGTTTTATTATTTGTTTAACAACAATATTGACTATCTACAGGGTGTACCAGGTTTGAATACAGATAATTTCAGAATCAGTAGAACAGCGGGGTCACGCGAAAATTGCCCCCCCTCTTTTCTCCATTATTATTTGAGATCAAAAAAAGTGTAATAAAAGTGTCAGGACTTAAGTATTTTTTAATGCACATATCAAAATGACAATTGAACATCGCGCTTCCGAGATCTAGACTTAACTATTGTTTTTTTGTTAGTGGAACACTACACATTTTCATGCCATTAGAAACCGTAAAATGAGCTTTTAAAAAATATATTATACACGATACTTACCTATCTTTGACGATTTTTGAGATATTAGATACGTGTTTACTGTTCGACATCTGTATATGTTTTGCCATTGAAAAGGCCGTCAATTGAGCTTTTTTAGAAATATATTATATGTTACTTATCATTTACGGTTTTTGAAATATTACCTGTTTATTATTAGTATGCAACATTACCGTACTTACTATAAGTAGGTGAGTCATGAAGCACGCGTCGTTTTAGGAGTCTTTTTTAATAAGTGCGTAAAATATCCATAATATATGAAATGAAATATATGAAATTAAGCATTTTTAATAAGAAATATGATTTTTAACAAATGAACAATAATTTATTTTAGCTAGATGTTGAACAATAAATACGTAATATCTCACAAAACCGTAACAGTTAAGTATCATGTATGATATGTTTTTGAAAAGCTCATTTGACGGTCTTTCCAATGCCATAAAAATATACAGGATGTTCCATTAAAAAACATAAGTTAGGTCTAGATCTCGGAACCGCGATGTTCAATCGTCATTTTGGCATGACCAAGATCAATCTGAAACATCAATACAGGGTGAGTCAGTCATAATGTCATTAATGTTAAGAGGAGATAGGGAATAATGACTCTAATGCAAATACGCGATTAAAAAAAATCTAAATGCATATATACGCCGAAAAAAAATATTTTCAAATCATTATTTAAACCCCCTTTTCAGACTGTCACTGACCGTTCACAGCCTTGGTCGGTTACAGCTCACAGTTCAACTCGATGTCGACCTGATGCAATGTTGCCAAGTTGAAATATTTTTCTAGTACCTACCTACCTAGGGCATTAGACATCATAAATAAACGATTGTACTGAATATTTTAGAATCTCATATTATTTCTTGCTCAGTTCAGCCAATAATAATTTAGAATGTTAATGTTCAATGTTTAAAAAATATTTAATATTGAAATTACAAAACTCCAACGTATCTAATAATAAACTGAGTAATAAACCATTTAGGTACATTACATAAAAAACGTATACCTAATGGGTAACTTATTAAGAGAAGCTGAAAAGTGTCCGTGTTTAAATACAAAGTAATAAAAAAAACCTTGTGTTGTCGACAAAACACTGTCCAAGACCGAAAGAGCACGCCTGTGATCTGATGCTCATAAAAAATTATCGAGAGTAAATCTGACCTACCGTATTATTAGGTCAATAATCTAGTTACCTAGTTTTTGTACTGTTATTTAACGACAAGGAGTAAAACTAACTTTTTTTATTTAGATACTTGAATGAATTTTCCTTAAATATTGATTTATTTGTTAATGAAAACAAATGTAGATAATAAATAAATGTTTTCGAATGTTAGGTTATTTAGTTTTAATAATTTTGATATTACGTTTTCACTACGTTTTACAATTGAATATGAATTTGTAGTATTAGTCGTAAGTATAATAATTAATTATTCAGTTTGTAGTTACATACATCTAGCCTAGAAATGTATTGCTTTTTAATATGGTACTACTATTTAAAATTCCACTTCGAGTAAAGCTACACTCATCCGTCCATAGCACTTTATTAATAAAATTTGGGTCAGCAGCAATTGGATTTTGTAACCAATTGCAAAATTCAAGACGACTGGGGAAATCAGCAGGTTCTAAAGATTGACCTTTCTGAAAATGATACGGGTGCAGGAGTTTTCTCGTAATATTCTGCAGGCCTTGCTTTGGGATATCTCCAATCGCCTTGAAATGATTCTTGTAGAAATTGTAGGTTGCTCCTCAACTAAATTTAAAACAGCTTCTATTACATTTAAGTCATTTTGAGGATGCCTAGCAAGTTCTCGGCCCGGTTTCACATATCCCGTATCGCAAACGCGTTGAAACACTTGGACAAAAGATCCCGCACTTGGATGAAGCCGATTACGTCTCCGGTATTCGGCAGCGGCATTCGCATTTGGTAAACATTCCCCGTATAAAACTAGCATTTCCGCATATTCTAAATTAGTAAAATTAGTCATACACGACCGAAATAAACAAACTACCGCTCGTATTCTCTCCATCCCCCCTCCAAATGTGTGGTGTGATCTCTAAAGAAATGCGGAAAGTGGGACTAAATGGTGGCAAATTTGAATAACACGCACGCTGAAGTGTTAGACGACATTATGTATGTAAACATGATGTGGCAACTATGTTTCCATCGACATTAAATTATCATATGGCTGCGACATCAGAAAGTTTGTAGCGTACCAGGAGCGTCGTGTTACCGATTTTTATAGGGTGATTTGTTTATTTTTCTAAAGGTCGAGTGAAAAATTTTTTTTTCGATTTTCTGCCTTTATTAGGCCTTCCGAATACGTGGTTAAAATTAATGACATTATGACTGACTCACCCTGTATAAACAAAGTGAGAGTTCAATTCAATTGAGTTCAACAGGCAATTTAAAGATTCAGTAATACACATTAATTATTTTCCCTGTCAAAATACAATAGCTTGCTTATTTTTGATATACAAAAATATTTTAAGCAAAAGTTGCTCCAAATCAAGTTTTCCACTTTTTTAAAATATTTTGGATGTTTCAATTCCCCTGGACGATATACTTCCTTATTTTAAACGGAACACCTTATATATTATTGCACTTTGGGAAATAATGTAAAATTCTGAGCTAAAAATATGTAACTATTCTAAGCCTAAACCCAGCCGTTTCGAAGATGTTTGACATTTTTTGAAAAAATTGACAGTTGGGGAATGTTGACTCAAGAATCATTATATATTTTTTTACTGTAGCGGTACGCTACAATTACACTAAGTATCCAATAAACACATTCTCCTTTCTGGGCAGTTATAAAGTATACCAAATTATACTTAGAATTAAGGTTTAGAAATACACGATATTGCCCCAATTAAATGTACTTAGTAAATAAGTTTAGGAATAACCATACCATAAATATTTAGTAGCTATTAGGGTTTGTAAGTACCTAGATAAGTTTCAATTATAGAAAGTAATAAACGGCAGGTACACGAGAGGAGACATAAAACCGAAAATATGATCAGTCATGACTAGCTCCTGCTCGGTGGTGCCTCGCGCTGTCTAGTAATCCTTTAATAAAGTTCTGCCGTACTACTTAGTGTTTCTTTTCTCACTTGGACGCTAACAACTATAGTACTTAGACATCTAATTTATGATATGTCATGAGATCTTAAGCTGCTGCATCTTTTGTATTTAACGGAACTTCTGTAATACTACACCAAGTGTTCCATTTTTTTCAGTTACATTTCATTAATTTCAATTGGCGAAAACTTTCTTTTTTAAAATTTTTTGATTCAGTTTATGCAAAATGAAATTTTCTTTTCCTTGATATAGACTTTGTAGGGGCTAAATTAAAAAAAAATGGATAAAATCTCAAAATATAATTATTAATTTAAACCCTACAAAATTTATATCAGGGTAAAGATAATTTAATTTTACATAGGTAACTTGAAGCGAAAAATACAGGATGTTCCATTTGAAATAAGAAAGTTTTTGCCAATTGAAACTGATAAAATGTAACCGAAAAAATGGAACACTTGGTGTTGAAGACGTTTCATTACGAAAATCAGGCTAAAGTACTTGTGTCGATGTAGTGAGCAAATAGTTTTTAATGCCATTTTTCCCGAAAACTTTACATCCTGTGTAATTTCAACTGGTATACCTTATTTTTGTGTTAGTTTTTTAGGTTTTTAAAACAGTCTGAAAATTTAAGAAATATTGGGCTTCTACGTGCCACCTAGTGTTTGTATACTAAATTTCGTCGAACTAGTTGCCCCAGCGACCAAGATATAGTCACTGAAAGTCTGAGAGGGAACAAAAATCTACAAATTCTACAAAAGTAGAATATACATTATAGAGTTAAGTAAGTAAATATGTATATCTTACCATGTATTCCAAAAATGTGGCTTGCATTTTTCTCTTGTGATGAAGCTTTCAACCAGTTGGTATAAAATAAGGATGGAGTTGTCTGAGGTTGAAGGTGAAATGACATTAGCATAGTTTCAGTATTATTGTTATTTGGTGATAATTTTGTTGCAGGCACATAATGAAGCAGTCCTGGATCGGGCGGAATGGAACTTGATTGTCTATATTGCTGAAGTTGAATTGAAGGATAAAGAATTCCTAAAAATATATATCATATATGACAGGGTGTTGCGATTAATTAGTGTAATTCAAATATATTTTATTCAATGTCTGATTAAAATTTTAAGAACAAGTTTTCAGAACGTTAACTTGACATGTATTACAGTGTTCATAGTATTATCCTGAACAATTACCTATTGTCAGTGTGAGATATTTATAGTTAGTCAAAATTAACCTTCAAAATTCCTTTAACTGATCGTTTATTGTGTTGTAGATGTAGAGGCTGAGGCTGTCTTCAATAAAATAAACTGCGAGGAACACCGCTCTTGGGTTTTGTCGTATTTGGATATAAATACTCCGATGAAAGGCTTGTAACTTTCCATTCACCCGAACATCTGTCCCATATCATTGATCTACCTCATTTTTTTAATATAGGTTTAGATAGGGAGGCCCTGATATAAATACCACCAAAAACGATACCTCGGCATAGTTAGCAATATTGGAAGAATGAAGATGTACTAGTCTGTACAGAAGCCAGTGCCTGAGTTACAAGTGTAGTGCAATGAGTGCAATACAGTAAAGTGGAAGCCCCACATCAAATTGTATTTCACAAGACAAAATCTCTATTTTTTTTAAGACTAATTTTCAAAGAATTGGATTATTAACTATCAGCAAAGGCTCAGCTATGTAGAGAGGTAGCTGATATTTCTGATACAGAGACGTCTAGTGCCAGAGAGGCACCATCTTCAAGACGGAGTTCAACCCAATTCTATGGACCAGCAGTACTCTGATATAACCATGGAGCACTACAGAACAGTTGTAAAAGAGGAGAGGAACTTCAAAGACAGTCAACGGAGCTTAATAGGAAATTCGACAAGCTTCAGTTGTAACGTTCATTTTTACATGGAATGTTCCCCTGTATAATAATCTGCATTGTAAAATATTATTTATGATAATTACTATTATTTATGATCATTATAGATATTGTTTTGAGAATTATATTTAAATATATTTATTTTATGTTACAGATCACCTTAAGCGGCAGGCATTTTGTCTCTATCAGGGATTATATCAGTTCAGAAATATAGGTTAAGAATAAATAATTAATAAAAGATCTTATTGGTTCATTCAGGTAGTTGGTCATAATTTATTTCACACACGTGTCAAGTTAATTATCTATTTGTTTATTTACAATCAGTTCAGTAGGGATCACATAAATATTTAAATTTCTAAGGTTGGTAATTTCATTTAAGTTGGCACGATAGGTACACTTGTTCAAACGAAGGAATATGCTATGTCCTTTGCTCTGCAGCTGGCACGCGGGACAAGCGTGATTTTCTAACCTCTATAACGCGACTCGAGAACTCCAAAACCACGAGGTAAAAATAAACATTTTATATGGGTCATCCATCTAAAACAATATATTTTCTTGATTATTTAATTTATAAAATAATAATTACTTTCAGATTTCAAGCATATTTTTGGGAATTTTTAATTAAAATAAAGAATTTCATGCGTTATAGGTTTACAGGGTGGAAAAAAACATTCAAGTATTAAGTT
>CM046728.1:23749483-23799483 GCA_025584915.1 Monochamus saltuarius | reverse complement strand
GGCGGTAGTCGCTCCTTCTAGGATTGAGACATCTAAGGCAGCAAAGTCCTCATCTGAAACCAAGGCTCAGGGGTGCTTCTTCATTTGGATGCTCATCTTCGCGGAGGGTAATAAGGAAACAGCAGGGAGTCGCTGTTCCTGGTGTGGTGACTGGAGATCATCGAAGTAAACGTGATTCCAGTCGTTGAATTTATAATATTCCTGGTGTATCAGGGTTTTCTTGTGACGTCGTCGTCTTCTCATTTGGGTTTGACCTTCGTAGGAAAATTCTAGGTATTGTTATTTTTGTAATTGAGTTTCTTTTCTTGAAAATAATATATATTATTGATATTAAAATTACGAATATGATAATATAAATGAAATAGTATGTTTGTTGATATGGATCTTGGTCAAACAGTTCCAGGGGTTGGATCTTATACTTGGATATACTCTCCGCTAAACTACTCAATTCATCTAGCTGTATATTTTCCAAATTTATTTTAATTTTGCTGTCATTAAAAGGCAGACTAATTTGTGGTAGTAATGTAACTTGGCTTAACTGGGTCATTGCTCCGTAAAATTTTTCATCTTTTATTTGCAGGGTGCATGTGTCTTCAATGGACACGAGGTATGATTTATATTGGTTGAATTGGATGATTTGTTCGTCATGGCATTTTATGTTTCCTAAAGTTTCTTGTGAGTTGTAAACTATATAACGATTTTGAATTTGGTGAATGGAATTTCCTTGAATTTGGGATGTGCTACAGTCGATAGGATTCTGTCGCTGAATTAATGAATTTATGCAGTTGTCTCTGAGGTTGATGTTGTTACATAAGTACAGGCCTGGGATTTGGGTACATTCCTCCTTTTGGTTGAAGATTTCTTGTTGATTCTTAAGTAAGTAGGTTGAGGTAGGAATAAGTAGGGTTTGATTCAAGGGTACAGGTAAGACTTGGAAATATTCATAGGTTTGTATTTGGAATATGGGAATTTGAAAGTTGATATAAACTTTATAATCGTGTATATGAATTTTGATTGAGGCTAATTTGTAATAGTCGCTTAATGGGGCTTTGATTATGGATTCTTTTGGGTATATTTTTTTTAGATTTTTAAAGACCGCTTGTAAGTGTTCGAAATTTAGAATATTATGAGAGATAATATTTAGATGTGAAAATAAGATAATTTCTTGAATATCTTCTAATTGGTTTATAATGTCTAATAGTTCAATTTCGATACTTGTGACCTGAATAGCATATAGGGCGCTGTACGTTCTTTTGGCTACTTGTTTAACATTTTGATCTAACGACTGTAAAGTATTATTTAATTTTGATGAAAGGGTGGTTAAATAACTTAATTGTTCTTTTTGTTGAGATCGTAAATTAAATTGATTTCTTTCTAGAATTTCTAATTTCTTTTCTATTTGTTCTCTGTCTTGATTGTCCATGAGGCCAAAGAGTTCGTTGTATCCAGTACCGATAAAATTTAGTAATCCTCGTTTTTACGAGTCAGGAAAAATATGGTTGATAATCTATTGTTGATATTATTCATTAATGGAGCAAGTTGCATAATTGAGTGATTTCCATTAGTTAAATTTTGAATAGTATTTGATAAGTTTTGCAAATTTATTATCTGTAGGAAATTATGTGAATGTGTAGCTATTTTTGCTTTACCTAGGTAAATGGGGAGTATGGGATTCTGTAATTCAATTATTTCGGAAAAGGCGTGCCAAAGGAATATTGTCGTCACTGTCAGTAAAATCTTCATCCTGCAACAGAGGAGAAGTGTCAGGGGGTTTTGTTTTCTTGACATGTTTTTTATTAATCTTTCCTTGTTTTGTTTGAATAGTAGGGCCGTTGTCTCCCATAACTATGGCTTTCTTAAATTTTGGTCTTGTTTTATGTCTGTTTGCTAAATTGTCTTTTATTAGTATGTCTTGTAGAATTTTGACTTTTTGTGGTTCGGTTTTATTTTTATTAACCCGGTCTAAGTTAAGTTTTTTTATTTTGTCACTTCAATTTTGTTTTGTACGTCCTCGTATAATTTTGAATAAATTTATTTTAGTTTTTCTACATTTTGAGTTTTTAGTGTGAAGATTCTAAATTTAATTGTATTATTAAAGAATTTTGGTATTAGACGTTCAGAACATTGTCTAGCTTTTGATCATAAAAATATAAACAGTTTATTTCTTTTAGTTTTAGAAAGTTTCGTAATATTTTAGCTTTATTTTGGTGTGAAAGTTGAGGATTGAATACTATTGAATTTTTATCAAAAGGTCTGGTTAGTCTGTGCCAATAAGGTTGAACAGGATTTGAATTTAGAGCGATAGATATTTGATATTTAAATTGATTTATTGGTTGATCTGTTATGGGTAATTCTGCTACTGGATTTTCTATTGAAGTATGTATTGTTTCGTTGTCGTCAGGTTCTGGAATATGTAATACTGGAGGAGAGGGTTCTGGAATGTGTAATACTGGAGGAGAAGGTTCTGGAAGCTGTCGTAAAATATCGTTAAGTAATTCTTCGTCAATAGGTGTATTAGGTCTATCCACATTTACTAACATGGAGAGAGTATCGTCATCTAGAATAGGTAAGTCTAAGGCTTGAGAAGTAGAGGGTTGGATTTGGTGAATGTTAATGTCTGGGGGAAATCGGGATAGTGCATCTGCAATATTGTTTTCTTTAATTATTAAATTGTTTAAATTTTGAAAAGGTATTAAACTATAGCCAAAGTTTGCTTCTACAGGGATGGTCGTTTTAAATACTCATTTGGGGCAAGTGTTACTCGTCTTGTTATGTCATAGGGATCACGTAAATAAAGAGGAATATTAAAATTTTGTCCTATAAGTCTATTATTAGGTAAGTCAATTATCATGTTAAATTTTTTCATATCATGGTAGCCAATAAGTCCGTCAAAATAGTTATGAAAATCATAAGATAATACTTCTAAATTTTGATTTGAATTGAATTCCGAAAAAGCGGGTACATGAGCTTTTTGTTTAATGGTACATTTTCCTAAAATAGTTTTTACTTGAGTCGAAAAATAAAAATTTGATTTGGACAGATTTTTTCTATTATGTCAGGTCGTAACATAGAATATGAAGCGCCTGTATCTATTAAAAGTTTCAAAGAGGGATAAGGATGTTGTGAAATTTCTATATATGGTAACTGGGCAGCTAATTGAATATTATTTTCTATTACGTTTGGTTGCATTGAGGAGGGGTTAAAGGAAAATTTTGGTCATTTTCACAGTTATAAAAATCCTGGTTACAATTTTGATTAAAATCTTCGTCGTTATAATCTGTTTCAAAATTTTGTTCAAAAGGTAAATTGTCATTTTGACATTCTTGACTAGGGTCGAAATTTGGATCAAAATATTGTTCAAAGTTTTGTTCTTCAATATTAAAATTTTCGTTAGTTCTAGGGAAATTTTGCCTATTCGGTTTTTGTCTAAAATTTTGTTGGTTTTGCCTGAAATTTTGATGATTACTTCTAGTGTTATGTGTTTGATTTACAAATGACTGAACTCCTGACATCGGAGTGGGATGATTTGGTCTGTAATTTTGATAAGTTCCCGAAGCTTGTTGATTTCGGTTTTGATTATAATTTTGGTTGAAATTTTGATTAAAATTTGGATTTCTTGGTGGAAGAGGTGGTCTTGCAAAATTTTGATTTTGGAAATTCGGTTTAAAATTTTGGTTAGTTCTAAAATTTATATTAGGATTATGGTTTCTTTGGGGAATTTTAGGTGGGAATGACGGCGATTGCGAATAAGACATGTTTTTTCTAAGTTGTTCCTTGTACTGATTAAACTGTAGTTCTCTGTTTACGAAAGATATCGCGTCTTCTAATGTAGTTTTGTCAGCTGTCCGTATCATTGACTGTAAATTATCTGGCAAGTTCGAGACGTACGTGTCGAGCGCGAGTCTGGCATAAATGTCTTGGTAAGCTTGTGTTTCAACAGCTGTGATATTCAAGTTCACTAGTTTCTGAGATAAAATTGACCTCAGGTGTTGGATTCTATTTGAGAATTCCTGCAAGGTTTCGTTTTTCGAGTTATATCGCATATGAATTAAGTCTTGCTGAAGGCATGGGAGATCTCTACAATCTCCGAAATTTTGTTGTAATAAATTTTTAATTTGTGTCCACGTTTGAATTTCTAAACGTTGGTTTAAAATAATTTCGGCTTGGCCTGTGATTTTAGATCTAATTCCGCAAGTAAATATACCATACGGTCAGTTCTTTCAGGGATATTAAAGATTCTAATTAATTCGTCACATAATTTGCAAAATGTTTGTAGTTTGGTTTGTGAACCATCAAAACTGGTATCACATCAAGAAAAGCTTTAGCTTCGTTTATATTTGAGTTAGTAGTCATATTTTCGTTATTAAATGTACTAGATAACTGGTTAACTAAACTATCTATCTCGTTCTGATTTACGGAGAGTCCAACACCGACAGGGACCTGGTATGGATTTTCTACACGTAATCTAGCTTGAGAATTACTATCCTTTGGCATCTGAACAAGCACTTCGTTTTCAGTCGAGTTGACTCATAAACAAATTGTTTTTAATAGTCACTCGACAAAAGAAGCACTTTGGACAGAGAAAAAATATAAAATGAATATAGAACAATTAAATTCACTTAATCACTTCCTAAAAATTTAAACCTAACTAATTTTGAACGTACACAAGCAAGTGTAAATCAAAATGTCTTTTCGCCGCGCAAGTATATAAAAAATCAGTTTATATCAACTTAGCGAGGAAAGGAGTGGAAAAATACAAGAGGGACTTACTTTGAATCGTCGCTGACGGTCCAGGGATCTCGGCGTCAAGTTAACCAACCACTTGAAGTTCCGAATCCAATAAATTTCACCTGAGAGCTGGACAGGTTCTGGATCTTCAACAAAGTACAGGAGTACACCAAGGATCTCACTCACTCACTCACGAGAATTCAGAGACTTGTTTGTAGATCCTACCGACTGCGCCAATTAAGTATGTACCGAACGAGAACGTTGTAAATAACTTAATACATTTATAATATCAAACGACGTTTATTCAAAGTAAGCGGTACAGATGTATAGTTCACACTGAAGCTAAGCTGGATCTGGAACTCTATATATAAGGAAATAAATGCAAGTCTCAGCATAAGATAAAATGACTAATATGGTAACTATATGTTACAGCAGAGAAATAGAATACAAGCAAAAATATATATAGGGTGTAAAAGGGTATATGTGTAATTTGCTTCGTGGTTTTAGATGAGCGATGTGGTTTCGGAGGTCTGTGGTTGAGCGTTGCGGTGTCGAAAATGTCTGGTAGCTTACTCATCGCGGTATTAGTTCTTGTTCCGCTTAACTATTAGGAGCTGTCAGAGTCGTGATAGAGTCTTTGGAAGCGACGTATTGGTCCCTGTAGATGTGCAGTGTTGTGGAGGCGACAGGAATTTCGTGAATGACTTCGGCTTGACAAAGACTGTAGGCTTCGAGGATGACAAACGCGGCCTGGTGTTCAAGGTTGACGGAAAGCATTATAGTAGCGTAGTTTTGCAAAATGACGAGTGGCAGTTTGCGGCGTTCTAACGAACAGTTTGGACGGCTTCGCTGAAGAGCAACTGTTTCAAATAAGAGCTTCTGTCAAGTAGAAGGACAGTTCATAGACTTACCATGGTATACTCACAGTTGCGCGCCGGATGAAGACCTAAGGCAACTTTCGCTGGTGAGTATTTCGGCGGACGGCACGCGGTTTGCGAATTTTGTTTTTATACATATATGTATTTATTTCAACTGAAAATATTGAATGCAGCAAAGCATAGTAGTAGAAGATAAGGTGTAAAATATTATATTGTCTCGAAGAGAAGCATATCTTCCTACGGCAGGGTAGTGGGCCTGATAAAAAAATTAAAAACTATCATCTATATTTAATAACTAGAAATATTTATATACGTAACTCGAAATTTTGCTTACTAAGTAGAAACATCAAGATAATATTTCTAAAAAAAAAACGAAACATTTTCTTTAAATTTTATAACCCTTCCCTAAATCTAAGCTTAACCGTTTTTGAATTAGCATTTAAAACACAGGGTGACAAAAACCTAATGTCAAGTTAGGTTAAGTTGAAATTAGCAAAGGTTCACTTTTTAAAATAGAACGACCCTGTACGTTTTTCCGTATTCTGAAACGATTTTCTTTCTGTATCAAACCATTTTACATTTACTCTCTGTCCTCTATATATTTTTTTTATTATTAACAGTTTCTGTTACAATAACTATAATCTCCCAATTTCTTGTGAAGGTGGCTATGAACTGTATGTAAGTAGGATTTGAAGAGAAATAACGAATTTACTCACTTGTTTGTGCTGTTGTTAGTTTATTTTTAGGTTTCAAATGAAACTGGATAATATATATAATACTTATATTTATTATAATAAAAACTATTAATAATAAACAAAAACAAACACAGTTTGATGCAGAATAATTTTTTGATCAGAATATGGAAAATATAGTTATTTCCAAATATAAATTTTTAGTAGTTTGAAGTTAATCCTACTTATTAAAGTTTCACGACTACGTATAAAACTTATCAACGTTTAAGATATGGCTAGAAATGTTAGAGCCTCTACCCCATCCCATCTGGAATTATCCTTGTTTTATTCTCAATTGTCCCAACAAATATTTTTAAGTTAGGCAATGAATTTTATTAATTATTATTTTAAATATTCTAATATCTCAAAGCTGGTTGAGTAGTATTATCAAAGTCACAGAAAATGTTTTTGGAAATATAATTGGTAATAATTTCTTCATGTTAATACTTAGCAGAAATTTCTATTTACAGAAGTAGAATGTTCTAATTCGCAAGTAGAAATTATCGATAAGATAGTAGTAGCAAGTAAAGGTTGACAGTGTGATGCAAGTTTCAGAAATATCGTCCGTCGGTTTAACAGAAAAAAAGGTTTATGTTCTGAATCTTTAGAACTCCACTTCATACTGGCATGAGACCTGAGCCTACATTTTCTCAAAAAATATAAGAATGAATAACTTCTATAAGATTGTCAGTCGGCGCTCTGGAGGGAACAATTGCCGCCTTTGCCCTCCCCCCTAAATACGCCATTAACAGAACCCCACTACGCTTCTGTACTTCTTCATTTAATTGTACGATGGTAAATAATTCCATTATCATATCCTCTTCTTCGAATATCACGAAACTGTCGCGTCGCTCAGCACCCCTTGGCATAGGTACAATCGCTGTGTTAGAAATTTCATGAAATATTTGAACTACGCATCTTTTGGGAGAGATCGGCTATGACATATAACACGGCTACTTCTGCAAGCGGGAGATCGCATTATAACCTTCGCCATTTCAGCTGCTGGAAGTTTCTTGGTTTTCTTAGGGGCCTCTCTCTGACCATGTTCCGTGAGATCTTGGTGACGTCTCTGTTCATCTCTTCTTGACATCTCAGCGGCGACTGTGTCACCTCTTTTTTGAGATTTCACTGGCCCAGTCTCTGTTATATAGTGGGAGCTAGGTCGTGGTTCAGAATAAATGTATGAATAATTTTTATATATTTTATTTAGATGTTAATTGTTGAGCGCCACTAACCGTTAAAGTAAGTAATGTCACAGTTATAAAAATGTGGTTGGCCAAAAAAATAACTACCACTCGGAAATTAATATTCAACTTTTTTTTTCAGAAAATAATAGATCTTTTGTCCTTTACACTGTTTTAAAATAATACAATTAAATAGTTAATTACTATTGGTTTTACATATGGCTCAAAGCCACAAAACAAATAAATTCTTATCTAAAGAAAATCTGTCTGTCGAATAAATTAAATAGTCTTAATGAAAATGAGTGTCTCAACTGTGTCGATCTCACCAAAACAGAAGCCACCTTGTCTCTATCCTTGAATGTTATTTCTGCCTCGGCCACCATGAATTGCTTCCGTAGCCCTCGGAAGAAACCTCCACTATCAGCCGCCTTATTGGTTCCTCAGATTTGTTTTTCAACTTAGACCCAAAGTCCAATTTGAACCAGGATTAAAACTCCAAAATCTGAAATTATACCTACTTACAATTTATCTCACACTTGTTGGATAAACCTCCCCGTTTGAACTTCTTAATTAATATTCGACGTAAGTATTGGTTTTAACTCGATTTCCTTAAATTGGCAATTAACTATGAACATAAAAAACTTTAAAATATTACCCTATTAATGAAACTTAATACTTGAATGTTTTTTTCCACCCTGTAAACCTATAACGCATGAAATTCTTTATTTTAATTAAAAATTCCCAAAAATATGCTTGAAATCTGAAAGTAATTATTATTTTATAAATTAAATAATCAAGAAAATATATTGTTTTAGATGGATGACCCATATAAAATGTTTATTTTTACCTCGTGGTTTTGGAGTTCTCGAGTCGCGTTATAGAGGTTAGAAAATCACGCTTGTCCGCGTGCCAGCTGCAGAGCAAAGGACATAGCATATTCCTTCGTTTGAACAAGTGTACCTATCGTGCCAACTTAAATGAAATTACCAACCTTAGAAATTTAAATATTTATGTGATCCCTACTGAACTGATTGTAAATAAACAAATAGATAATTAACTTGACACGTGTGTGAAATAAATTATGACCAACTACCTGAATGAATCAATAAGATCTTTTATTAATTATTTATTCTTAACCTATATTTCTGAACTGATATAATCCCTGATAGAGACAAAATGCCTGCCGCTTAAGGTGATCTGTAACATAAAATAAATATATTTAAATATAATTCTCAAAACAATATCTATAATGATCATAAATAATAGTAATTATCATAAATAATATTTTACAATGCAGATTATTATACATGTTAACATTCCATGTAAAAATGAACGTTACAACTGAAGCTTGTCGAATTTCCTATTAAGCTCCGTTGACTGTCTTTGAAGTTCCTCTCCTCTTTTACAACTGTTCTGTAGTGCTCCATGGTTATATCAGAGTACTGCTGGTCCATAATTGGGTTGAACTCCGTCTTGAAGATGGTGCCTCTCTGGCACTAGACGTCTCTGTATCAGAAATATCAGCTACCTCTCTACATAGCTGAGCCTTTGCTGATAGTTAATAATCCAATTCTTTGAAAATTAGTCTTAAAAAAAATAGAGATTTTGTCTTGTGAAATACAATTTGATGTGGGGCTTCCACTTTACTGTATTGCACTCATTGCACTACACTTGTAACTCAGGCACTGGCTTCTGTACAGACTAGTACATCTTCATTCTTCCAATATTGCTAACTATGCCGAGGTATCGTTTTGGTGGTATTTATATCAGGGCCTCCCTATCTAAACCTATATTAAAAAAATGAGGTAGATCAATGATATGGGACAGATGTTCGGGTGAATGGAAAGTTACAAGCCTTTCATCGGAGTATTTATATCCAAATACGACAAAACCCAAGAGCGGTGTTCCTCGCAGTTTATTTTATTGAAGACAGCCTCAGCCTCTACATCTACAACACAATAAACGATCAGTTAAAGGAATTTTGAAGGTTAATTTTGACTAACTATAAATATCTCACACTGACAATAGGTAATTGTTCAGGATAATACTATGAACACTGTAATACATGTCAAGTTAACGTTCTGAAAACTTGTTCTTAAAATTTTAATCAGACATTGAATAAAATATATTTGAATTACACTAATTAATCGCAACACCCTGTCATATATGATATATATTTTTAGGAATTCTTTATCCTTCAATTCAACTTCAGCAATATAGACAATCAAGTTCCATTCCGCCCGATCCAGGACTGCTTCATTATGTGCCTGCAACAAAATTATCACCAAATAACAATACTACCGAAACTATGCTAATGTCATTTCACCTTCAACCTCAGACAACTCCATCCTTATTTTATACCAACTGGTTGAAAGCTTCATCACAAGAGAAAAATGCAAGCCACATTTTTGGAATACATGGTAAGATATACATATTTACTTACTTAACTCTATAATGTATATTCTACTTTTGTAGAATTTATAGATTTTTGTTCCCTCTCAGACTTTCAGTGACTATATCTTGGTCGCTGGGGCAACTAGTTCGACGAAATTTAGTATACAAACACTAGGTGGCACGTAGAAGCCCAATATTTCTTAAATTTTCAGACTGTTTTAAAAACCTAAAAAACTAACACAAAAATAAGGTATACCAGTTGAAATTACACAGGATGTAAAGTTTTCGGGAAAAATGGCATTAAAAACTATTTGCTCACTACATCGACACAAGTACTTTAGCCTGATTTTCGTAATGAAACGTCTTCAACACCAAGTGTTCCATTTTTTCGGTTACATTTTATCAGTTTCAATTGGCAAAAACTTTCTTATTTCAAATGGAACATCCTGTATTTTTTCGCTTCAAGTTACCTATGTAAAATTAAATTATCTTTACCCTGATATAAATTTTGTAGGGTTTAAATTAATAATTATATTTTGAGATTTTATCCATTTTTTTTTAATTTAGCCCCTACAAAGTCTATATCAAGGAAAAGAAAATTTCATTTTGCATAAACTGAATCAAAAAATTTTAAAAAAGAAAGTTTTCGCCAATTGAAATTAATGAAATGTAACTGAAAAAAATGGAACACTTGGTGTAGTATTACAGAAGTTCCGTTAAATACAAAAGATGCAGCAGCTTAAGATCTCATGACATATCATAAATTAGATGTCTAAGTACTATAGTTGTTAGCGTCCAAGTGAGAAAAGAAACACTAAGTAGTACGGCAGAACTTTATTAAAGGATTACTAGACAGCGCGAGGCACCACCGAGCAGGAGCTAGTCATGACTGATCATATTTTCGGTTTTATGTCTCCTCTCGTGTACCTGCCGTTTATTACTTTCTATAATTGAAACTTATCTAGGTACTTACAAACCCTAATAGCTACTAAATATTTATGGTATGGTTATTCCTAAACTTATTTACTAAGTACATTTAATTGGGGCAATATCGTGTATTTCTAAACCTTAATTCTAAGTATAATTTGGTATACTTTATAACTGCCCAGAAAGGAGAATGTGTTTATTGGGTACTTAGTGTAATTGTAGCGTACCGCTACAGTACAAAAAAATATATAATGATTCTTGAGTCAACATTCCCCAACTGTCAATTTTTTCAAAAAATGTCAAACATCTTCGAAACGGCTGGGTTTAGGCTTAGAATAGTTACATATTTTTAGCTCAGAATTTTACATTATTTCCCAAAGTGCAATAATATATAAGGTGTTCCGTTTAAAATAAGGAAGTATATCGTCCAGGGGAATTGAAACATCCAAAATATTTTAAAAAAGTGGAAAACTTGATTTGGAGCAACTTTTGCTTAAAATATTTTTGTATATCAAAAATAAGCAAGCTATTGTATTTTGACAGGGAAAATAATTAATGTGTATTACTGAATCTTTAAATTCCCTGTTGAACTCAATTGAATTGAACTCTCACTTTGTTTATACAGGGTGAGTCAGTCATAATGTCATTAATTTTAACCACGTATTCGGAAGGCCTAATAAAGGCAGAAAATCGAAAAAAAAATTTTTCACTCGACCTTTAGAAAAATAAACAAATCACCCTAAAAATCGGTAACACGACGCTCCTGGTACGCTACAAACTTTCTGATGTCGCAGCCATATGATAATTTAATGTCGATGGAAACATAGTTGCCACATCATGTTTACATACATAATGTCGTCTAACACTTCAGCGTGCGTGTTATTCAAATTTGCCACCATTTAGTCCCACTTTCCGCATTTCTTTAGAGATCACACCACACATTTGGAGGGGGGATGGAGAGAATACGAGCGGTAGTTTGTTTATTTCGGTCGTGTATGACTAATTTTACTAATTTAGAATATGCGGAAATGCTAGTTTTATACGGGGAATGTTTACCAAATGCGAATGCCGCTGCTGCCGAATACCGGAGACGTAATCGGCTTCATCCAAGTGCGGGATCTTTTGTCCAAGTGTTTCAACGCGTTTGCGATACGGGATATGTGAAACCGGGCCGAGAACTTGCTAGGCATCCTCAAAATGACTTAAATGTAATAGAAGCTGTTTTAAATTTAGTTGAGGAGCAACCTACAATTTCTACAAGAATCATTTCAAGGCGATTGGAGATATCCCAAAGCAAGGCCTGCAGAATATTACGAGAAAACTCCTGCACCCGTATCATTTTCAGAAAGGTCAATCTTTAGAACCTGCTGATTTCCCCAGTCGTCTTGAATTTTGCAATTGGTTACAAAATCCAATTGCTGCTGACCCAAATTTTATTAATAAAGTGCTATGGACGGATGAGTGTAGCTTTACTCGAAGTGGAATTTTAAATAGGTTAGTACCATATTACTTAAAAAGCAATACATTTCTAGGCTAGATGTATGTAACTACAAACTGAATAATTAATTATTATACTTACGACTAATACTACAAATTCATATTCAATTGTAAAACGCAGTGAAAACGTAATATCAAAATTATTAAAACTAAATAACCTAACATTCGAAAACATTTATTTATTATCTACATTTGTTTTCATTAACAAATAAATCAATATTTAAGGAAAATTCATTCAAGTATCTAAATAAAAAAAGTTAGTTTTACTCCTTGTCGTTAAATAACAGTACAAAAACTAGGTAACTAGATTATTGACCTAATAATACGGTAGGTCAGATTTACTCTCGATAATTTTTTATGAGCATCAGATCACAGGCGTGCTCTTTCGGTCTTGGACAGTGTTTTGTCGACAACACAAGGTTTTTTTTATTACTTTGTATTTAAACACGGGACACTTTTCAGCTTCTCTTAATAAGTTACCCATTAGGTATACGTTTTTTATGTAATGTACCTAAATGGTTTATTACTCAGTTTATTATTAGATACGTTGGAGTTTTGTAATTTCAATATTAAATATTTTTTAAACATTGAACATTAACATTCTAAATTATTATTGGCTGAACTGAGCAAGAAATAATATGAGATTCTAAAATATTCAGTACAATCGTTTATTTATGATGTCTAATGCCCTAGGTAGGTAGGTACTGGAAAAATATGTCAACTTGGCAACATTGCATCAGGTCGACATCGAGTTGAACTGTGAGCTGTAACCGACCAAGGCTGTGAACGGTCAGTGACAGTCTGAAAAGGGGGTTTAAATAATGATTTGAAAATATTTTTTTTCGGCGTATATATGCATTTAGATTTTTTTTAATCGCGTATTTGCATTAGAGTCATTATTCCCTATCTCCTCTTAACATTAATGACATTATGACTGACTCACCCTGTATTGATGTTTCAGATTGATCTTGGTCATGCCAAAATGACGATTGAACATCGCGGTTCCGAGATCTAGACCTAACTTATGTTTTTAATGGAACATCCTGTATATTTTTATGGCATTGGAAAGACCGTCAAATGAGCTTTTCAAAACATATCATACATGATACTTAACTGTTACGGTTTTGTGAGATATTACGTATTTATTGTTCAACATCTAGCTAAAATAAATTATTGTTCATTTGTTAAAAATCATATTTCTTATTAAAAATGCTTAATTTCATATATTTCATTTCATATATTATGGATATTTTACGCACTTATTAAAAAAGACTCCTAAAACGACGCGTGCTTCATGACTCACCTACTTATAGTAAGTACGGTAATGTTGCATACTAATAATAAACAGGTAATATTTCAAAAACCGTAAATGATAAGTAACATATTGTCACGGAATTTGCCCCACTCACTCCCAAACCTACGACTGTGGCACCGCGAATTGCCTAAGATTGCCCCGATCGCCCCTACGCCATTCTGGTAAACAAACAACATGCCGTGATCGAGATCGGCCTGGAATAATCGGGAATCGACGAGAAGCGTTCCAGTCGTACGAGAAAAGGGATCTAGAGATACTGTAATATATCTGGAATATTCGTTGGGTCTATAAACTAAGAATAAACGGCCGAGTTAGTTAGTCTTGTATAAGTCTTATATTACAGTCTGAATTAAAGTGTTTAGTTGGAGATATCAAAGTGATTTAGATAGCGATTAATTAAATAAGTGTTTAGTTGACCTGTAATTAGTAGTGTTCAGTAGTTAATAAAGAAGTAATTTATTAACGGAGTGTTTTTCTGGAAGTAAGAGAAAAGACGGATTGGGAAATCCGTGACAATTTGGTGTCAGAAGTGGGATTTAACTGGAAGTTTCAAGAGCTTTCTGGAACCCTGTTCACAAAGTGGGATTTAACTGGAAGTTTTAAAGAGCTTTCTGGAACCCTGTCCACAAAGTGGGATTTGAGTGGAAGTTTGAAGAACTTTCTGGAACCCTGTGCGCGGGTGGAATAAAGACTCAAGTGTGGCATATCACCGCATTCGTCGTGACTCAAGGAAGTGAACGGTGGTATTCGCGAAGGACAATCTCGAACATTCTAGAACTTTGTACAGGAGTGAGACAAATACCCAAGTGTGATATATCACTGCACTCGTCTTGACTTAAGGAAGTGAACGGTGGTATTCGCGAAGGACAATCTCGAACATTCTAGAACTTTGTACAGGAGTGAGACAAATACCCAAGTGTGATATATCACTGCACTCGTCTTGACTTAAGGAAGTGAACGGTGTTATTCGCGAAGGACAATCTCGAACATTCTAGAACTTTGTACGGGAGTGCGACAAAGACCCAAGTGTGACATATCATTGCACTCGTCGTGACTCAAGGAAGTGAACGGTGGTATTTGCGAAAGACATTCTCGAACATTCTAGAACTTTGTACGGGAGTAAGACAAAGACCCAAGTGTGACATATCGCCGCACTCGTCGTGACTTAAGGAAGTGAACGGTGCTATTTGCGAAGGACATTCTCGAACATTCTAGAACTTTATACCGAAGTGAGACAAAGACCCAAGTGCGACATATCACTGCACTCGTCGTGACTTAAGGAAGTGAACGGTGTTATTCGCGAAGGACAATCTCGAACATTCTAGAACTTTATACCGAAGTGAGACAAAGACCCAAGTGCGACATATCACTGCACTCGTCGTGACTTAAGGAAGTGAACGGTGTTATTCGCGAAGGACAATCTCGAACATTCTAGAACTTTATACCAAAGTGAGACAAAGACCCAAGTGTGGCATATCACTGCACTCGTTTCATTGTAAGGAAGGCAACGGTGATATCTCGAAATACATTCATGGACATTCTAGAACTTTCCAAATAGAGTGCATGCCTGTAACTAGAAGCCAAGTCAATATGGATGCACAACTGGCAAAACTATTAGAAATGATGCAGACAATGCAAAAGAAATTAGAAGAGCAGGGACATAAAATGGAAGACCAGGCGAAGACGATGCAAGAGAAATTAGAAGAGCAGGGACATAAAATGGAAGACCAGGCGAAGACGATGCAAGAGAAATTAGAAGAGCAGGGACATAAAATGGAAGACCAGGCGAAGACGATGCAAGAGAAATTAGAAGAGCAGGGACATAAAATGGAAGGCCAGGCGAAGACGATGCAAGAGAAATTAGAAGAACAGGGACAAACAATGCAAGAGAAATTTGAAGAACAAGGGCATAAAATTGAAGATCAGTCCCAAACAATGCAGCAGAAATTAGAAGAACAAGGCTACAAAATGAAAGATCAGATACAGGCAATACAACAGGAAATGAGGATCATACAAAAGAAATGCAGACAAAGTTGGAAAAATTGGAGAATACATTAGAAGAAAAACTAGAGGAGCAGTCACATAAAGTGACACAAGTAGAAGAAAAACTAGAGGAGCAGTTACATAAAGTGACAGAAGTAGAAGAGAAACTGTTAGCACAAAAAATGGAAATGGATAAAGAAATAAACCAGGTTAGAGAAGAGCTTCGACATAAATTAGACAAGATAGCAAAGGAGGGCGTAATCAAATCAGAAGGACCTGTTATCCGAACGCAGAAAACGAAGCCTCCTGAATTCGACGGCAAGGTCTCTTGGAATGTCTATCTGCGTCAGTTTGAAGCAGCAGCTGCAGCAAACGAATGGTCTGATTATGAAAAGGCTACAGCTCTGATAGTTGCTCTACGAGGGGAAGCTCTTGACGTCTTACAAGGAGTTCCTGCTGGGCAACAGAATAGCTACGATATTCTAAAACAGCATATGGAAATGAGATATGGGGATAAACACCTGCAGCAAGTGTACCAGGCACAATTGAAAAATCGTCACCAACAAAGTGGAGAATTTACAACATTTTGAGACCGATGTTGCCAGACTGGTTCGATTGGCTTATCCAACAGCCCCGTCCGAATTTGTAGATCAGCTCTCCATCCAAGTTTTTATCGACGGCCTAAGAGATTGCGAAACTCAGCAGGCACTACGGCTCGCTAGACCTAAAACGTTGAATGACGCTCTTTCACATGCACTGGAATTCGAGGCAGCAAAAATGGCGTCCGGTAGACATGTTAAAGTGCGAGCCATGAATAGAGACATAATAAGGACGCTGAAGGAGATTGTTGATAAGTTCAGCCCAACTACTAGGACAAAGAAAGAACAATCTGATAGTCGAAGGGATGGCCTTGTTGAATGCTGGAACTGTGGACAGATGGGACATCTGAAGAAACAGTGTAGGGCCACAGTCGCAGATCAGCAAAGGCGCGACTCCCAAGCGGCAGCCTTCAGGAACATGTTAAAGTGCGGACTATCAGTGATAACAGCGACAGTATGGGAAATGAAGAGATAGTCAAAACACTGAAGGAGGCCATTGATAAACTCAGCCTAACTACCAGACCAAAGAGAGGACAAGCTGATAGCCGAAGAGATCGCCCACTTCAATGTTGGAACTGTGGGCGGACGGGTCATCTATATGGACAGTGTAGGGCTCCAGTGGCAGATCGGCAATGGCGCGACTCCCAGGCAGGCAGGAAATATGGAAACGCAGAAGCCCTTTCTAGACCTTGTCCTACCAACAACAACAAACACTGTAGTAGTATCGAAAGAAAAGAGGACATATCATTTGTTCCTTGCAAGATAGTAGTAGCCCAAACTGAAGACAGATGGAGTTCAGCGGCGATTCGGGAAGACCAGCAAGCTGACTGTGACATCAAGCCCTTACTAGACTGGAAAGAAGCCAACAACCGACCCTCATGGGCTGAAGTCAGCAGTAAAAGCCCAACATTAAAGAGTTATTGGGCTCAATGGAATTCTCTGGTGTTGGAAGACGGTGTCCTAAAAAGAGCATGGGAGAATAATGACGGAACGGAGGTTAAGAAACAAGTACTACTCCCGAGGTCCCGGGTCAAGGAAGTGCTGCAGGAAGTACATGGAGGTACTGGGGGTGGACATTTCGGTATCAATAGGACTCTACAGAAGATTAGGGAGCGTTTCTACTGGTTGAGCTGTAGGACGGATGTAGAAGATTGGTGCCGAAAATGTGACGTATGTGCAGCCAGCAAGGGACCGAAGACCCGTTCCAGAGGCAAAATGCGCCAGTACATCGTAGGAGCACCGTTCGAGAGGATTGCCATTGATATCGCTGGCCCATTTCCGAAAACCCAAAGTGGGAACCGATATCTGCTAGTAGCCATGGACTACTTCAGTAAATGGCCGGAAGTATACCCCCTTCCCAATCAAGAGACCACAACCGTAGCAGAAGCCCTAGTCAACAACCTGTTCTGCAGATTTGGTGTGCCCATGGAACTGCATTCAGATCAGGGCAAAAATTTCGAATCAGAAGTGTTCCGAAAGGTCTGCGAGCTAATGGGAATCCGAAAAACCAGGACCACCCCACTGCATCCCCAGTCAGATGGTATGGTGGAACGCTTCAACGCCACACTAGAAACCAATCTGAGGATGTTTGTGAACGAAAACCAGACAGACTGGGACAAGCTCATTCCACTCTTCCTGTTAGCTTACCGCTCAGCTGTCCATAAAACGACTGGGAAGACTCCCGCAAGGATCATCTTTGGAAGAGAGCTTCGCCTTCCCGCAGATTTGGTATTTGGTCGTCCTGCGGAACAGCCCACAGAGCCAGACACTTATACCCATGAGCTAGAACGAAGACTAGCAGCCGTACACGACCAAGTCAGAACTCGAATGCGACTAGAGAGCGATCGCATGAAGACTCGATACGACGTCCGGGCCAATACAGTCGGATTCCAACAAGGTGACCTGGTGTGGCTGTACAACCCCACGCGGAAGAAAGGAAGATCGCCTAAACTACAGAACCGTTGGGAGGGCCCCACACAGTCATTAAAAGAATCAATGATGTCGTCTACCGGATACAGAGGACTCCCAGGAGTAAGATGAAGGTCGTCCATCTGGAGCGTCTGTCCCCGTATAGAGGTGTATCCGATCGGGACGATCGGTCCTAAGGAGAGGGCAGTGTCACGGAATTTGCCCCACTCACTCCCAAACCTACGACTGTGGCACCGCGAATTGCCTAAGATTGCCCCGATCGCCCCTACGCCATTCTGGTAAACAAACAACATGCCGTGATCGAGATCGGCCTGGAATAATCGGGAATCGACGAGAAGCGTTCCAGTCGTACGAGAAAGGGATCTAGAGATACTGGAATATATCTGGAATATTCGTTGGGTCTATAAAAGAAGAATAAACGGCCGAGTTAGTTAGTCTTGTATAAGTCTTATATTACAGTCTGAATTAAAGTGTTTAGTTGGAGATATCAAAGTGATTTAGATAGCGATTAATTAAATAAGTGTTTAGTTGACCTGTAATTAGTAGTGTTCAGTAGTTAATAAAGAAGTAATTTATTAACGGAGTGTTTTTCTGGAAGTAAGAGAAAAGACGGATTGGGAAATCCGTGACAATATAATATATTTCTAAAAAAGCTCAATTGACGGCCTTTTCAATGGCAAAACATATACAGATGTCGAACAGTAAACACGTATCTAATATCTCAAAAATCGTCAAAGATAGGTAAGTATCGTGTATAATATATTTTTTAAAAGCTCATTTTACGGTTTCTAATGGCATGAAAATGTGTAGTGTTCCACTAACAAAAAAACAATAGTTAAGTCTAGATCTCGGAAGCGCGATGTTCAATTGTCATTTTGATATGTGCATTAAAAAATACTTAAGTCCTGACACTTTTATTACACTTTTTTTGATCTCAAATAATAATGGAGAAAAGAGGGGGGGCAATTTTCGCGTGACCCCGCTGTTCTACTGATTCTGAAATTATCTGTATTCAAACCTGGTACACCCTGTAGATAGTCAATATTGTTGTTAAACAAATAATAAAACAAAAACAAGTTTGTCAACTGAAACGCACTTAATTTCAGCCAAAGAAGAATTTTAAGCGGGAACCCCGCAAAATATTTTTAAGACATTATTTTAAGGTTACAAGTTTTCTTATAACCTATCTAATAATGATGCAATTCACGAACTAGATACCATATTAGAAGAAAAACAATAACATAAAAATTACTTACCTTTTAGGGATAATTTCGCTAATACTTTCCTATAATTAATTTTAACCGGAAAAAACGTGTATGTAGTACAACACACATAACTGAAATACACGACGTATTGCGATTGTCCGAAAATGGCAACATCGCTAGGTCTGATAAAGTCGGTTAACTTATTTTATTTGTATATAAACGGGTCTGGAGAGTCGGTCTGTCATAAATGGTCTCATAACGTATATTACATATTTAGATTTTTTTAATCTTTTTTTTTTCTCTACCCCTCGCAGTGGGCTCAACTTTATGAAACTAATTAATTATGTTTTATGCCTTATATACTCCTTTGAACATATTACTTTTGATGGGTCTCAGGTGGCCTGTTACATATACTGGGTCTCGTAACGTCGGATGGATATATATATATATATATATATTACACTATATATATACATCCATCTATCTTTCAGGCGTCCTTTCATGGAACCGTCGGTTGGCGTCCGTGATGTTTAATTAATTATTGAGTATGCAGACTTCAATACATTATTGTTTAGGTGGCCAACGAACCAAATGATTCAGTTTCTTACATAAAAACATAAAAATCGTCCTTTTTTTTTCATGAATTACATCACGGAGCGCCCTCCCATGAAGCATATCCTTTAGCGTCCGAAATATTCGTGTTCAGTTTCTCTCATCCGATCTTTGAGCGTTCGCTGCGAATACGTTTCCGATGTCCATTGAATTACTGGGCGTCCCGCGACGTTGCCAGTTTTACTTACAAATTTTATACTGTTGCCAATGTACTAGAGTGAAGCACAGTGTTAGAGAGTTATTGGACGTGTCATAAGGTTAAGCAGTATTTAGGTTTCCCGTACATTGACATCTAAGCATGCGCATATATGCTGTATTATTAAAGCAGCAGTAATACGGATAGTGCTCGACCATATTTTTGCATGATTAAGGTAACGTTAAGCAATCCCTTATTTGATAGATCGGGTCGTTCGGCCGTAATCGGTCATACCCGTGGCAACATAAAATAAAAATAAAATGTTTTTCGTCTTTTAAATAAGATCCGCCGCATGTTTCAAGAAAAATGAAATAAAGATAAGTAAACTTATCTTATTTTTTTCAAAATATTGATTTTTATTCCTTTTCTCATTCACCATTAAAATGGCAAGAATAAGAGAATCCCGTTCGTCAAATTATTAACCAATAACTATATTTTTCTGGACAAAATAAGGGCAAGCAGTATTTAAACAAAGTTGTGCCTAATAATGTTCGGCAATATTAAAGGGATTTCCAATAACTCTCTATTATTTCCATTATTCAACAGTATTATTGTATGGATCGGATTGAGTTAGTGTCTTGTCGTCATACACCTAACATGACAATCAGCTGATAATCCGGTCACATGAGAATATCATTAGGTTTTTTTATTTATTTCAACTCATCTCTTCTATTAATTTTTGTCTCCACAAAAATTTAAAACATCGTTATTTTATAGGGTGTCTAAAAAATCTGCACATTGCGTACATTTTGTTAGACACCCTATAAAGAAAGATACATCTACCCAATATGTTTCTTACAGAAGTTTCAAATGTTGTTTAATTATTTAAATTAAAATTTTGTGATGAAAATACTATAAAAAAAAATTAAATTTGATATTACATTTTCTTTGGTTACTTACTAATGTCGATAGGGATGCCCTTTCAAAATATTTTCAGGTTTCCGCCACTTCTAGTTATATCAAAAGTCAATACCAACTTTTTTTTTAATGTAACACTGTATTGTTTTATATTTTTGGATTCTACAATTAATTTAGGTCTACGCGGTGTAGAACTAACAACTACATCTATCGGCCGTTCGCTACTCCATGCCGGACTGAAAATGTCACAGACACGAAGCGTTCTACATGCAGTAGACACCATTGAAAGCTGTCGACCTTTATCGCGATCGGCGAGAAACGATATTTTGCAAACACGGAATTCCAGGAAACAACTACTCTGCGGGCTAATGCCCCGACCAGCATTGAATTACACCTGGAAAACCTATAGCAACAGCTAGAGTCATTCGTCAGACGCCCACCAGACATATACCGGTTTCGAGCTTATTAGCTCTCATCAGTATGCCATAGGTGAGGTATCCGACGAATAATCCTAGCTGCTTTCGTCTGTCTAACCCGACAGAAGGGACCATGAGTACGCGGTGTAGAACTAACAACTACATCTATCGGCCGTTCGCTACTCCATGCCGGACTGAAAATGTCACAGACACGAAGCGTTCTACATGCAGTAGACACCATTGAAAGCTGTCGACCTTTATCGCGATCGGCGAGAAACGATATTTTGCAAACACGGAATTCCAGGAAACAACTACTCTGCGGGCTAATGCCCCGACCAGCATTGAATTACACCTGGAAAACCTATAGCAACAGCTAGAGTCATTCGTCAGACGCCCACCAGACATATACCGGTTTCGAGCTTATTAGCTCTCATCAGTATGCCATAGGTGAGGTATCCGACGAATAATCCTAGCTGCTTTCGTCTGTCTAACCCGACAGAAGGGACCATGAGTACGCGGTGTAGAACTAACAACTACATCTATCGGCCGTTCGCTACTCCATGCCGGACTGAAAATGTCACAGACACGAAGCGTTCTACATGCAGTAGACACCATTGAAAGCTGTCGACCTTTATCGCGATCGGCGAGAAACGATATTTTGCAAACACGGAATTCCAGGAAACAACTACTCTGCGGGCTAATGCCCGACCAGCATTGAATTACACCTGGAAAACCTATAGCAACAGCTAGAGTCATTCGTCAGACGCCCACCAGACATATACCGGTTTCGAGCTTATTAGCTCTCATCAGTATGCCATAGGTGAGGTATCCGACGAATAATCCTAGCTGCTTTCGTCTGTCTAACCCGACAGAAGGGACCATGAGTACGCGGTGTAGAACTAACAACTACATCTATCGGCCGTTCGCTTAAGCAGCTAGGATTATTCGTCGGATACCTCACCTATGGCATACTGATGAGAGCTAATAAGCTCGAAACCGGTATATGTCTGGTGGGCGTCTGACGAATGACTCTAGCTGTTGCTATAGGTTTTCCAGGTGTAATTCAATGCTGGTCGGGGCATTAGCCCGCAGAGTAGTTGTTTCCTGGAATTCCGTGTTTGCAAAATATCGTTTCTCGCCGATCGCGATAAAGGTCGACAGCTTTCAATGGTGTCTACTGCATGTAGAACGCTTCGTGTCTGTGACATTTTCAGTCCGGCATGGAGTAGCGAACGGCCGATAGATGTAGTTGTTAGTTCTACACCGCGTACTCATGGTCCCTTCTGTCGGGTTAGACAGACGAAAGCAGCTAGGATTATTCGTCGGATACCTCACCTATGGCATACTGATGAGAGCTAATAAGCTCGAAACCGGTATATGTCTGGTGGGCGTCTGACGAATGACTCTAGCTGTTGCTATAGGTTTTCCAGGTGTAATTCAATGCTGGTCGGCATTAGCCCGCAGAGTAGTTGTTTGGAATTCCGTGTTTGCAATAATTTAGGTCTATTTTTTAAAGGTTGTCTATACATAAATTCAACTGTTTTCCAGATATTACTTGTTTTATAGAAAAAGTGACAGCTGCAGCAGAATATTTAAAGCTTTATATCTTGACCAATGAAACACAGTTTATTACAACTTTTTAATAATAACTTAGGGATTGCTACATCTAAAAATTGTTGTTAGTATCTGAAGTACATACAAGGTCCTCAAAATTTACAAGTAAATTCTCTATTTTTTCAAATGGAGCACCTATTATCTATTATCTATTTTACATCTGAGAAGCATACTAAATTCTGGAAAGAATGATGTATACAGGCTTGCTCATTAGTGGGTCAAGTCCAATATTGTTTTTGTTAAATAAAGTGCAAAACATATTTTTATGGAATCTTTTAACTCACAAAAGAGATTTAAATGATGAATGAGTTAATTTCCGACATTTGTAAAACTCAGCTTTAATAATGTTATATATTTTTCTCCAACACAGTAGTTCAGCGTGCTAGGCATTAGCCTAAAGAAAAGCTATATCTGGTTATATGTGAGAAGTATTTGTTTTTTCATATATTTTTAGGTATTAACAATATTGTGTGAAACTAACTACTCAGCGGACAAAAGCCCCAACCTGCGTTGAATTACACCCACAATATCTACCCATATATTCCTTATTATTAGCTTTTGTAACATTTTTTTACTGTTTAAGAAAGGTATTTTAAGCTAATATGTATCAAATCTCCTACAATTCCTATCAATGAAGTCATATGCATGCTCTCTGATACCAAACATCTAGGTATGCTAATGAACACCCACAGACAAAACTCTATTCAATAATTATCTAAAAAATGTATTCTATTTACTAACCTGATATACTCTATATATGTAGCGGGAACTCGAAATTCAACCACAATAGATGAGATCTGATCTATTTCTGCATTTTTTGGATTGCTTCATCAGGTGGCCTCCTTTAACTAGAGTCAAATATCTAACTATAAAAATTATTATACCAATAAATTAAAATTATTTGAAATTAAATGTCAAAATGAAATTAAATAATGTCGACAGCGTCAAACTGATTAACTGTCAAGTATCATAACGACCTACTAAAATAAATAAAATTTACCTTTTATGTATAGTTTTTTCATATATTTTCAGGTATGTATTAACAATATTGTGTGAAACTAACTACTCAGTGGACAAAAGCCCCAACCTGCGTTGAATTACACCCACAATATCTACCCATATATTCCTTATTATTAGCTTTTGTAACATTTTTTTACTGTTTAAGAAAGGTATTTTAAGCTAATATGTATCAAATCTCCTACAATGATAGGAATTAGGCTAGGCTTAGGATAGGATAGGCTAATATGTATCAAATCTCCTACAATGATAGGAATTTGATACATATTAGCTTAAAATACCTTTCTTAAACAGTAAAAAATGTTACAAAAGCTAATAATAAGGAATATATGGGTAGATATTGTGGGTGTAATTCAACGCAGGTTGGGGCTTTTGTCCACTGAGTAGTTAGTTTCACACAATATTGTTAATACATACCTGAAAATATATGAAAAAACTATACATAAAAGGTAAATTTTATTTATTTTAGTAGGTCGTTATGATACTTGACAGTTAATCAGTTTAACGCTGTCGACATTATTTAATTTCATTTTGACATTTAATTTCAAATAATTTTAATTTATTGGTATAATAATTTTTATAGTTAGATATTTGACTCTAGTTAAAGGAGGCCACCTGATGAAGCAATCCAAAAAATGCAGAAATAGATCAGATCTCATCTATTGTGGTTGAATTTCGAGTTCCCACTACATATATACAGTATATCAGGTTAGTAAATAGAATACATTTTTTAGATAATTATTGAATAGAGTTTTGTCTGTGAGTGTTCATTAGCATACCTAGATGTTTGGTATCAGAGAGCATGCATATGACTTCATTGATAGGAATTGTAGGAGATTTGATACATATTAGCTTAAAATACCCTTCTTAAACAGTAAAAAAAAGTATTTGTTTGTCCAGCAGTCGCTGCGTTTTTTCCATGTGTAGCCCGCTCTCGCACAGTTTGTGTTTTTGGAATAAGAGCCGATGCAGACGAGGTTACTTTTAATGGCAAGCGCGTGCGTTTACTACTGGTTTCTTTTTGAAATCTGTGGAATCAAATAGTGGTCACGTATGCATGTACTGGTCTGTATTATGTATGATCTGTATGTTTTTTTGCAAACCTTTCCATATCTCTTCTTCATACTTTTTTTGGTTTCTCTCACTTTGTAATGCCGCCATATTTAGCTGTCTTTTTTTCCTTTGTAATCCCTTCCTTTTAATATGTTTTTTATCTTCAAATCTATTCTCACTAGATAGTGATCCGAGTCTATGTCTGCCCCTCTGCATGACCTACCATTTTTTATTATGCTTCTGTGATTCTCATCTATGCAAACATAATCAATTTGATTCGAATATGCTCCATCTGGAGAGGTCCAGATACCCTTATGTATGTCTTTTCTCTTAAAGAATGTGCTCATTATTTTCATTTTTTTTGTTCTTCTGCAAATTCAATCAACCTACGCCCATTATCATTGCTCTCTAGGAGGAAGATAGTAGAAGAAAGAAGCGGAACAAGTAGAATATCGAAGATGAAAACAAAATATAGAAGTTATAAATATCCAGTACATTTTTATGCTTTATGATTTAACAAAATACATTTACTGATCATTAAGCGTAACTACTGTTTTTTATAATTATGTTATTTACTTATAAGTATGATATATTTAATATATTGAAATGTATATACTATAATAAAACAATAAAAATAAAATAATCGATTTATTATTTCAACATTTACTCCTTTTACAGGAATATGGAAATTAGAAAAGAAAATATTTAAAAAGTATTTATTCAAATAAATAATTATTGCTACAACTACAAAAGTGTACATTTGATTTAAATTAAAAAAATCTCTCACATTAAAGCTAACTAATTCGCTAATATAACTATTTATTGTTATTTTATCAGGGACTGCACCACCTTTAAATTAATAAAAACAGGAAAAACAAAATATTCAGAGTATAGTATCACGGCAAAATCTTAATTTTGCCTCAAAAATTTATTGAATATTGATTTGTTGTATATTGTACAGGTTTTTGGGACAAACTTTACAAGTTTGCCTTGATACTGTACTTTGAATATTTTGGTTATTTCCTGTTTTTATTACTTTACAGGTGGTGTAGTCCCAGATAAAACATTACGTTATCCATGATAATTTGATTTCGAGCAAAAACAACCATTTTCCTGGTTCTTGTAAACGACATCGTGAAACGATGTGTTGTTCACGTTGGATAGCCAACAACTAAATGAAATTTCGCGGCCACGGAACATATATGAAATTTAACTTACACATTGCCACATCATCGGGCGCTTTGAAATAGAATGAGTTGTAAAAGAAATACATGCTACGTACTACGAGAGTATATATCAAGCGCGCACGCAATTAATAAAATACGCAAATATATAGAAATTCCCACCTGAAGCGTCCACGTAAAATTTTGTCAGACAGTTCTTTAAAATAATTGAAGCCATTTTCTATGGGTAAATTTGTTGGACGCCCAGAAGATAGCAATTTGTTAATGTATGGACGCCGAGAAGGTAGTTAGATAAATAAATATATATATATGGCTGTGAGGACAAGCCTTCAACCATACATTGCGAGGTCTGGCAGAAGCAGTGAAGCTGCAAAGTGTACATTTTCAGTATAGGCGCTAACTTGTTTGGTAAACTAAAGGAACACAAATATACACATTAATATGAATTTATGCGGAAGTTTCAATTTTCAAATATATATCTGCAAAGTGAGGACAGTTGGTCTTTGTATTAAAGTGAGGACTGTATAATATATTTTTATATAACGCACATTATGAGGACGCTGATATACGGCAGCAACTACTAACAGATATTATTAAGGTCCGTGCGATGATGCCAAATCTAGTTGTTTGGAGTATTATTACCGATATCACAGGCTGCAAAAATATGATTTAATGTCGCCTAAACTTACTAAAGCTTATTCACTACTATATTCAATTTCGCTTCGTCATCAAATAATGAGCTAATAAAATCAAGTTTTTTATTACAATCTTATTTTTAATATGATTGAAACGCGGATTCTGTAACATTATCAATTTTGTATAATGAAAAAATTAACATTAACATAAAGAAATTTCAAAATGAATTTATAATAAAACTTTTTTATGTAATTGTATAAAGAAAAAAGAACTTCACTTGCACATGTAAGTCAAATATTAAAAATAAGTTTATATATACATATTGTTCTAAAAATGTTTAACATAATGTAATCAATTGACTTCTTAAGGACACAAACCGATAATTACTGGTTGCCTAGTTTATATAGAAAACTAATAGAAAACAGACCTTTTTTTATTCCAATATATCTTTTTAAAACACTGAAAACAAGTAATAAAATTTTACACCACATTTGACAAAGTATAGGCAAAGGTAACAAAGTAAAATTAATTTGAGATATGTAATTATTTTGTGAGATATTAAATTCTAAACATGTACGTTCTTTAGCGTTTTAAAAACAAACGATTATTTCTTCAGATTATTAAGGAATTATGATATATTTTACTTCGTTGTCTTCTAAATAGTAAGCTGGTCACAGTTTAATTCATAGTTTCGCCAGCATTTTCTTATTAAAAGTTATATTGGAATAAAGTTATCTCAAAATATTCATTCATAATTTACAATTTGTTTGGCCCTTAGTTGGCTTAGTTTGAAATAGATGTCGCACTCGTTAAATCTAATTTTATGAATGAACTCACAAATGCGCTAGGTATTTTTCACGAACTAAGTACCTACCAGTTATTGCGGTTAATTTAGTATAACGTAATTATTAACTGATAGTCATATTTATTGATGACTAAAACAAAATCATGTTAATTTTATACCGTAAAATTAAATCAAATCAAATAAATGTATATGAAAAAAGCTTTTTTTTTGGTTTTTCGAATATGTATACCTACACATATATATCATATGCAGGGTGAAACAAAAAATCAAGTCATCTCGTGAGCTGCGTATTTTTTACTGTAAAATATAACGATTTAACTTTACTTACCTATATATAAAAATGCATCATTTAAAAGATACAGGGTGTTAAAGTTGACCTTTTAAAATCGTTTTTCCGTAATAACGCCAATTTATGACGTATCATCAGCTTGAAATTTAAAAGATATATTTTTTGTGGTTGACCAAATCATTATTTTTGTAAAGAACGCCTAAAAAATAAAGATACTGGGGGAACGGATATACTTCGCCGGTTCCATTTTTTCGATTTTTAAAAGTTATGCAAGGTTAGAGACAATGGCAGAGAAAATAAAATAAATTTCAATTACCAAAGAAACGGTTTTATGAATAATTTGTAAATAATTTAAGGATATTTCAAATGCTCTACTTATATAGGGCGTCTCTAAATCTAGGCTCAACCATATTTATAGATTTACCAATTTAAATATGATAAAAAAAAAATAGAAATAGACTAGTGAAACTCACTTATACGCTACAATTTAATAGTAATATTAATATTTTAATTCCATATTTTAGTTTACTAATTGCTCCACATGCTTAAGAAATGCATTAATCGGCTTTTCTAATTACTAAAAATCTAATATTTTTAAAAACTGTAATTTTTGCCAAAAGTATTCAGTTGCATATAGGCTTTCTTTTCAGTTCATTTTAGTCTTTTTCACTGACTCAAAATAAACATCGTCTTACATATAGCCACAAACTGTCGTGCCCCTTGTGGAGTGGAAAATATAGTTGTAATTGTGTATTTTATTTTTTCATGTTTATGTATCTGGATGTTATTTATTGGAAGCATAGGTATATCGATTTTATAGTATTTTTAGTACTTACATTCTTTGTCTTGGTTACTATTTATTCCATAAATTCTTATGGAATAGTGTTTAATAAATAAATAAATGTAATAATTAAATAAATAAAAATCTAACTAAAGTTTTGAATTTTTGTATTTTCGTAGCAGAGTTTACAGTAGGTAATATATTTGGAATAGATTTTAAAAAATGTAAGGGATGAAGATAAAAATCACAAAATATAATTTTTTTTATTAATTTGTGCATACTTTATATATTGCGGATCTATACATCTATTTCCTATAGGAATATTTCTTTATACACTGTGGAAGATAAGTGTGGAATAAATTCATTATTTCTAAAACAACGAAGTTTCATGAAATTTTCTCGGACACGTCGATTTTGCTTTTTTATTTCCCACGTTCATTTGTTTTCGCGTGATGACGTCATCGGATATTTTTTTAAATAGAACCCCTATATTTTTTCATCGGATTCTTGTAGAGCTTAACTTTTTGAATTCAAAAATGTATAATTTCAATACTTTATTCCTTCAACTTTCCGAGAAAAAAAATAACCGATCCAATAAAATTGGCTTGAAAAAAATGTGAATATTTCCATTTGTGTCTGTGATGGGCTGGTTCAGAGTAAAATGGATATAGTGAATTCATCGGCAGTATCACAAAATAAGGACTCTTTGTTTTTAAAACAATTTAACAATAAGTAACTAATTAATTAATAATTAAATTCTGGTTGCCTTAATCGTATTTGACTTGAATCGGATTTGAATTTATTATTTTGTTTTATTAGATTGCATGTTAGAATATTACATCTTTTGATAGCAAAAACAACAAATTAAATCAAGTCACCTCAGAAACTGTTTCTGGCAGAAACAAAATAGAATTCTTTACTTTGAAACAATTTAAGAACAACAAATTATTATTATTATAATCTCTGAAAGTTGAAGAAATAAAGTGTTGAAATTAAACAATTTTGAATTAAGCAAGTTAAGTTCTACAAGAATCCGATGAAAAATATAGATTCTATTTAAAAAAATATTCGATGACGTCATCACGCGAAAACAAATGAACGTCGGAAATGCGTTGGTATAGAAAAAAGAGTCTTTTTAAAAAGCAAAATCGACTTGTCCGAGGAAATTTTATGAAACTTCGTTGTTTTAGAAATAATAAATTTATTCCATACTTTTCTTTCACACTGTATAATTTCTGGCAGTATACAAGTTTCGTAAAATTTTTGTAATTTTGGTACCATTACGTTTCTCCATAATATTCAATTTTTTCACAGCACAACAATAACACAATAAAAATGCCTACTTAGAGATCCGCATGTTATCACCTACTCTAGTTCGAGTCCGGATAAATAATAAAATATAGAATAAAAAGCTCTAGGATGGTTAACCACGTGCCTTCTTTTTTGTGTAAATACGTCATACCGGACAAAAACAATTTCAAAGCAATAAGCCGGCGCGGCGGTTGCTAATAGGAAGGTTTTACGACCCTTTTTTAATCCAAATATGCGATCAGCGAGCGAGATGAAAGATCATGCATCTCGCTTGCAGTGTTTTTCTTTTTTGCCCGGATTCTGGTAAAATTTGGAATGAATGAAATAATAGTACTATTTTACTATAAACGTATTTTCTGTAGCGACATCTACTCGAATACTGTAGTACTTTGTTAGAAGCCACGGGGTTTCAATTTCTAGTCTTAATGGATTATCTTTTACTTTATTTCAATTTTGGATTTTACGGCAAAAAATGTAGGTAGGTATGTGTTAAAGCTTGAATTTAATCAAATATTGTTAATTTACGCGACAATAAAATGTGATATACAAGGTGTTCTATTTAAATATATTGAGAAAACGCTTACTCCGTGTTTTGGGATACCCTATTACAAGGGAATTCAAAAAATTGTTAAGTATGTTAAAAGGTTTTACTATAAAACGAGTATAGCTTTCATACTAAAAGAGATACAGGGTGTTGAAAATACCTCTGATTTTGCAGAAAAGTCGCTATAAATTGTGAACGACTCAGTATAGACCCCAATAGTTCCATATTAGGATAATGATCAAAATAAAGGCAATCGAATAATGATTTCTATGAATGATACTATAGCAAAAAAACTACTAGGCGGACTAATGCTCACAGCTTTTATTAGAAAAAGTTTCTAGTAACATTTACAGTAGCAAAGTTACAGAACAAAAAATGACTTTAGGTAGAACATCCTATATTCACTACTTATACAGAGTGTTAAGTACTTTGATATAATTTCCTGGTGTCTTTGGTATTAAGTATACCTAAAAATGTTGGTTATAAAACTAGTTTATTGAATGGCAATGTATCATCTAAAGATATTGGGAGCCACACAGGATGTTCCAATTTTGCCTCAACATATATCAACTTCGTTATTTTAAATGAGAGCCCATATATTATTACATTTTTGCATTCTAAGTTAAATTCGCATAAGGTTTAAAGTTCAACACTGTTTTTGAGATATTTGAGATTTTAGTTAAAAAATGACAATTGTACTATAATAGTTCAAGCATGATAAAGAAAGAATAGATATTGGTTACAACTCTCGTACAACGGATTCCCACGAGAAAAAGTGGCAAGAACATTTTGACAAACCCTCGTATTTATCATTTTCAAATTTAAAACATGATTAAGACATAGTTAAAATACCATCATCCAATAAAATTAAGGTGCCGAATCATCACCTAAAAAATTCGGGATTTTCTACTTACCTGTTCTTTTTTAGATTTTATCATGTATTAATTCACCCAAAATCACAGACAGCAGATCTGGTTTTTATGGCGGTGGTCCAGTGGTGTAAATACAGACTATCGGTGGCATACTTTTCTAAGTAAAATAATACGCTACTGTATCATTGCAACGAGCATGAGCGGATTCGTCCTTCAATTTTCTACAAGTTACTACTCTTCCATATTTTCAAAAAAGCGTGATTTTCGAGTTAAACTTAAAAAACAAACTGAAAATGCATTTCGATATTCGAATAAAATGCGGTTTAAAATTTCATAGTTAGCTGTGCTCATGCAAATGGAGATATTTTTGAGAATTTACTCAAACAAATTGTGAACATGATTATCTTCGAGGAAATAGCCGAACTTAAAAAAATATTCTAATTTGTTCAAAATATTTTAAAAAGCAAAATAATTTGGAATTGGACACATATTGAATTGACTCTATAATAATAATCACTATAATTTCTCTACGAGTGACAGTCAAGATAAGATGATTTTCGAAAATTCGCATTCAGCAAGAGTTCTTTAAGCTCAACGTTGTTTATTCACCAGAAGAGGCACATTATATTTTTTTCAGTTATAAAATTCCTTCGGATTCTCTAATAAATTTATTGCCGTACAAAATATTTTAAATAGGTGAGGCACATTTTTTCCGCGCGCCACTGTTGATTGAAGCTGCACACAAATATATGCATTTTATTGCATCTTAAATACATACACTGTGTACCCAATTTCAATTTGATATCGACTGTAGGTTCTGAGATATTAATCGAAAACAGTTCCAAAATGAAGATTTCAACACCCTGAATATTTTTATTAAGCATTTCCGGACGTTTGTTTCTCTACACTATTATCTTAAAATTAAGTCTATCTATCCCCTGTTTCACTATAGCAGTCGAATTACGGGACACCTTGTCTGTAACAGTTGACTGTATTTAATACGAAATGAATTAAAGCTTATGCAGGCAAACAACTTAAAAACTATCAACTTTAGACACTCCTAAAAAGTACATTTTGTAACTAAAAAGGGCGTATACGATTCTTTGATTAGCAATTGCATATAGGGTTGCACAAACATTTTAGGATTAGTTTACAAAGAGAACACTGTAGAAGTTTAATCAAAATTATAGGTAGATTTTTATTTCTTAGATAAAAAATTCAATAATCGTAATTAGAATTGTAACTATGATACCCTGTGTCATTTTATTTATCCATACTTAGAATAAGTGATGTTTGACTCAATCGCCGACATATATTGATCTCTAATATTTTCAGTAGCGAGATTCCGTCAACACCCTGAAGACACCCTGTATACTTACTTTTCTCTAAAGATGCGACTAATTCATATTTTGTATTTGGGTAAATTTGTGTGTAAACGGAAATAAAATTGATACCAGTACACTTTTATCATTTTATAATTATTGTACACTTATCATATTATAACAAGAGAGTAATTATATCTAACAATTCGCAACGAATTCAATTTTGTTATTGATGTGATAGCCCGCTAACATACGATATTTGACCTTCTTTAGCGTCGAGTAACGTTGCCGCTTCCACGGTCCTCACTTAACTCGCGACAAAGTAACCGTGGTGCATGAGCAAACAGTGGGAATATATGTCTTGAAAATATACGCACGAGGCCAGCGCCTGAGGCGGAAAAAGGCGGAACTATAATATACGATTTCAGACGTACCAAATACCAAATAAGGACCGCATTATTTTTGCGTCATTCAAATCTACTGAATGATTACGTAACTAACAAAGTGTTTCTCCACATTGTCAAAGTGAGGTCCGTATATTGGAGCTCACAATGTATCGGACATCACTTCAAACGTAAATTTCCCTCGAACGGTCCTCACTTTATACTCTGGCAGAATATATATTGTAACAAAAATTAAATTTAAAACAAATTAAAATAATGTAAATTTTCACACTTCGTAAAAACATGTTAAATTGTTTAAAATAATTATTGATGGTATAGAAAAAACTTGTAATATTGAAAATAAGTAGTATATACAAGAATTAAATATAACGTATCAGAAGAATCACATAATTAAAATTTAATAATTTCAATTTTAAAAAGTCAATACAAGATAAATTAGCGAAAATATCTGTACATAGACTAATATAAATGACAAGTACATAGTTAAAATCAAAATTTAACCCAGAGCTAGGCATATCAAATGATAGCTAATAAAATAAGGATGACACTAATGTGCATATCGTTAGCATCCGAGTCAGATATAAGAAATCGATAAAATAAATAAAATTCAAACGTCAGATTTTAAAATTTCCCATAAAAAATATTTATTAATTGACACCTGTCAAAAATAAGGATGTAGACACATGGACAAGATAGCCATACCTATAAAAAGATAATTAATTAATATTCCCTATTAAATATAAAGAAATTTGTAAATTATAAAACATGGACATTATTTAAATATGTAATTAGTAATTAAGAAGTGCAGTGATAAGAGTAAATAAAAATTAAAAACGATATGTTAAAATATTGTGAAAGTGACTTAATACAGTAACTAAAAATCTAGAATCCATATAGAAGAGAAGAAAAAAGGCAGCGTCGTTTTTTGTTAGCGTCCCCAAAATTTAAGAAAATTTAAAGAATTTTGATAGAAAATTATTCAAAACATTACTTACCAGAAAAAGAACAAAAAAAGGTTACTTCATCTCCATCTCAAGACGTTCCTGAAGGATTTTTCCAGCAGTCCCAGTTTTACCAGGCCCAGTTTCAACTTTAATTGAATCCACAGCGGGTATTTCCATGTTCCCAGGAGAATTTGAACTAAAATTAAAAGTACCAGGCACCATTTTAATTTGTGCACAAATAAATAAGCTAGCTAGCAGGACTTACCTATATATAAGTGAAATAAAATAAAGACCACTAAAGTTCCAAAATTATTAAAAACTTTTCACAATTTACACAAGGCAAGTGAGGCTCGAAAAAGAGGGAAAATAAGATAAAATAGGAATATACAAAAGGAAACCATGGATCTAAGAAGTGGAAGACAAACTGGGAAAATGATAGTGAAGAAAGATCAGAACGGGAAAGTATAGGGGAACAAGAGACAAGCAATGGAGGAAGTGATGGTGGAGTAAGAAGTGTGTTAGAGGAAATGATGAAAACTATACAGGCAGATCGCAAGAAGGTAGAGGAAACCATCAGAGAAGGAAGAAAACAAGATTTAGAAAACTGGAAGAAGGAATAGAAAAATTAGAAGAAGGAAGAAAACAAGATTTAGAAAAACTAGAAGAAGGTAGAAAAAACGATCTTGAAAAATTAGAATAAAATAGGAAAGAAGATTTGGAAAGATTGGATCAAAATAGAAAAGAGGATATGACTAACATGGCTAAAATGATGAACGAAAAATTAATGACATTAAGGAAGAATTAAAAAGGATTTTCAATCATGGAAAGAGGACGTCAAAAGGATATGGAAAAACAGAACAAGATGTAACAACAGTGGTTATGAAAACAATGGAAATAGAAGAAAATATAAAGAAACAACAGAACGACTTAAGAAATCTAGGTACCAAAGAATACCCAAGAAATTGAATTGGTAAAGAAGCAGGTACAAGGAAGTGTCATAGGAAATAAAGATGATCTGGAATTTGATAGAAATTGGACTAGGAACAAATACAAGAACTAAAGAAGGAAATGGAAAGGGTTAGTCAACAGAATAATAGAGAAGGGGAGATAGTTACAAGATTGGTATGCCATGGAGAATACAAAATACACAAATTTACTGGGAAGATTAGTCAATTACATCCAGTGGTTTTCTTAAAATCAATCACTAGAAGAGTACAAGAAATAGAAGAGAGAATATCAGATCAAAACATCAAGATAGAGCGAATTAAAGATATAATAAGGGAAAAATTACAGTCAGAGGCGTTATTGTGGTTTAATGGCACTGAAAACAATATCACTAACTATGAACAATTTAAAACAAGTTTCATACAACATTTCTGGGGTGACAATGCGCAATTAACCGTGAGAGAAAGACTGTATTTTGGCAAATTTAACCCAAAGTTGTCAAATAGCCTTACAAATTATGCTCTTAGACTATACTCAGCAGCTCAGTATCTAACTCCAAAGTTAAGTGAGAAAGATATAGTATTATACATTTCTCGACAGTACAAACCTGAAATTGCCGAAACTATAGCTGTGCACGACATACAGAATATGGAACAAATGTATAAATATTTGACTCGTATTGAGCGAAATGTACAAAATAGTTCACAAAGTCCTAATAATCAAATACAAAACCGAAACAGAAATTATCCAAATTTTAGTAATCATAACAGCAATAGTCAAAGGAACAATTTTCAAAATTCAAGTAACAATAATAGTAATAGTAATAATTATAGGAATTTTAACTGTACAAATGAACCTAATTTTAATAATCGTAGCTACAATAATTTTAGGCCTAGAAATAACAATAATAATTTTAATAATCAACGTAGCAACAATTACAATTTTAATAACAATAACGGTAGATATAATAATTCAAACTACTATAATAACATTTACAGTAATAATAATAATTCTGGTAATGACTATGGTAATAATAACAGATATTCAAATTCTAATCAATATAACAATAGAAATTGTAACCAAAATACCAACAATAATAATTTTAACAATGGGAATCGTAACTACAAATATCAAAACTCTAGACGAAATCAATATCAGCAACCCAGACAAGATGATAATGCACGGGATACGAGACAGGTACATTTTCAGTATCGTAGAAATTCTAGTAGATCAGCTGAACGAGTAGAATGTCCACAACATGATGATAGTAGATTCGAAACACGCAGAGCAGTTTCACTGGATAGAGAGCCTGTAACACAAACGGTTGACAATCAACAAAATTTTTAGTAGCATGCAAGTCAAACAAAACATTCAAATTTAATAGTAACTATATACATCCACGTGAATTCATAAAATTAGATGAAAATGTAGTAATTAATCACAATAATATTTTAGCTTATATAAATTCAACATTTAATGATTCAAATTTAGAAATATTAATTGACTCAGGTTCCGAGGCATCTTTAATAAGCCAACAAATAGTAGATAAATTTCCACAATTACAAGAACATATCATAAGGGTAAATAGGGTTACATTAGTAGGTCCAAATGGAAAAAATTGTATGATGCAAATAAACTAGTTAATATTACTTTAGAGTTTAACAAAAATAAAATTTTATTCCAACTTTTAATAGTACCAAATATGTCAATGGATATTGTATTAGGTTCAGATTATTTGCAAAAGTATAAAGCGGAAATTGACTATAAACAACAAAGATTGTGTATTAATGATATATGGGTAGAATTTAAAAAGGAAAAAAATGAATTAGTGAACATAGGTGAAAGTGAACAGGGACAGGTAGTTTCTGAGAATGAAAGGAGTGTAAAAGAAGTGAATTTTAGTAGGGAAAATAAATATTATGATGATGAGTTAGAAGAAGAATTATTTGATATAAATAAAGTTAAAATAAATGTTGATAGTATTTATGAAGGTGAGATGAGAGAATTTTTACGAAAGTATGAAAAGTTAGTATCGAATGAAATGCGAGTAGCTGAAAGTTATGTTCACAAATTAAAAGTGAAAGATATTAAAAATTTTAAATCAAAAACATACCCTATACCATACATGCACAAGGAGAAAGTCAGAGAGGATATTGGTAAACTATTAAAAGATAGAAATTGATTTACAAAATTTTCTTATAAAAAAAAAAATTGAAAATCAATTTGGAAAATTTGTAATAAAATTTATGGTATAAAAAAATTGTAATATTGAAAATAAGTAGTATATACAAGAATTAAATATAACGTATCAGAAGAATCACATAATTAAAATTTAATAATTTCAATTTTTAAAAGTTAATACCAGATAAATTAGTGACAATATCTGTACATAGACTAATATAAATGACAAGTACATAGTTAAAAGCAAAATTTAACCCAGAGCTAGGCATATCAAATGATAGCTAATAAAATAAGGATGACACTAATGTGCATATCGTTAGCATCCAAGTCAGATATAAAAAGAATTCGATAAAATAAATAAAATTCAAACGTCAGATTTAAAAATTTCCCATAAAAATATTTATTAATTGACACCTGTCAAAAATAAGGATGTAGACACATGGACAAGATAGCCATACCTACAAAAATATAATTAATTAATATTCCCATTAAATATAAAGAAATTTATAAATTATAAAACATGGACATTATTTAAATATGTAATTAGTAATTAAGAAGTGCAGTGATAAGAGTAAATAAAAATTAAAAACGATATGTTAAAATATTGTGAAAGTGACTTAATACAGTAACTAAAAATCTGGAATCCATATAGACTAGAACACAAAGAAGTTGTTGATTAGTTACGCAAGAAGAGAGAAAAGGGACAGCATCGTTTTTTTTTAACGTCCCCAAATTTAAGAAAATTTAAAGAATTTTGATAGAAAATTATTCAAAACATTACTTACCAGAAGAAGAACAAAAAAAGGTTACATCATCTCCATCTCAAGACGTTCCTGAAGGATTTTTCCAGCAGTACCAGTTTTACCAGGCTCAGTTTCAACTTTAATTGGAATCCACAGCGGGTATTCCATGTTCCCAGGAGAATTTGAACTAAAATTAAAAGTACCAGGTACTATTTTAATTTGTGCACAAATAAATAAGCTAGCTAGCAAAATTCCAACTAAGGAATCAATATATAAACTGCCCCTAGGTATTCAGTATACATAGCAGGACTTACCTATATATAAGTGAAATAAAATAAAGGCCACTAAAAGTTTCAAAATTATTAAAAACTTTTCACAATTTACACAAGGCAAGTCAAAAACTTCAATTTTATTTAATAACCAAACTTCTTTCTCTGAATTCTACCGATAAAGCAGAAATTTATACCTATATTGATATAGATATGCAACTGGTGGTACAATCAAAGAAAATGTGGGTTGTCTAGGCTTAAAATTAGAAAATATGAATAAATCAACTTATAAAGACAAATCATTATAAAATTTGAATATACCATTATTTGGATAGTTGTAAATGAAATAAGATAAAGAAAAGCCCATGTTTCTTTTCAGAAATTGTTTTAATGTGGAATATAATTGATTATTTTCTGAATTAATTATAAAACAATCGGTTTCTTTCTAAACAAAATAAAATACAAGATTAAAAAACAAATTTAACATTTTATTCTGTGTTTTGTGTGAAAGCTATAATTTAGACAATAATTAAAATAAAATTTAAAAAATAAATAAATAAAGAAATAAAAAGAAGTTTTCTCTCTATAAAGAACCGACTACTGAGTAGAGTCCAAGCTAGCCAGGATAGAAGATAAAAAAAATAAAAATTAAAGGTAAGAAAAGAATTTGAAAGCGCCATAAATTTGTTTCATAAAGACTCACACACATTTACACATATTACACATAATAAAGGTCACATACTCACACACACACATAAATAAAAATAATAATAATATATATATATATATATAAAAAAACAATTGTTAATTATAACAGGGCTTCGGCTTTGACCGAAGCCCTGTTATAATTAACAATTGTTTGGTATTCAACTAGTCGGTCGTGACTACCCTTTGGCGTTTTTTTTATATATATATATATATATATATATATATATATGGCATGGATAATGGATGCGTTGCCACATTATACAGGGTGCTCAGGATAACTTGGGTGTCTCGCTTAAAAGTGGAACAAGCCTGTAACATGCCTACCGTGCTACCGATTTCAATAAACTTTTTTTTGTTGGAAACATCTTCAAAAAGTCTATCTTCGACATACCTAGTGTTCTCTAAAATTCGAAACCGTGGCCGACTATGATACAATTTTTGTGGCTTAAAATCGGATGATCATATTAGGGATTATTTAATTCGAATAATTCCTACGAATTCTTGATCAGGACCCCCAGAAAACCCTACCAACCAAACTTTCGTTGCCACATTATACAGGGTGCTCAGGATAACTTGGTAAAAGTGGAACAAGCCTGTCACATGCCTACCATTCGACCGATTTCAATAAAAATTTTTGGTTAGATACATCTTCAAAAATCTATCTTAGACATATCTGTTGTTCTCCAAAAATTCGAAACCGTGGTCGACTATGATACAATTTATGTGGCTTCAAATCGGAAAATCATATTAGGGATTTTTTTATTCGAAAAATTCCCACGATTTCTTGATCAGGACCCCAAAAAAAACCCTACCAATCAAATTTTCATTGACACAGTATACAGGGTGCTCAGGATAATTTGGGTGTCTCGTGGAACAAGCCTGTCACATGCCTACCGTTCGACTGCTTTCAATAAACTTTTTTCTATTAGATACATTTTCAAAAAGTCTACCTTGGACATATTTGATGTTCTCTAAAATTTAAAACGGTGACTGACTACGATACAATTTATGTGACCTTAAATCGGAAAATCATGTTAGGGATTTTTTTATTCGAAGAAGTTTATTGAAATCGGTCGAACGGTAGGCATGTTACAGGTTTGTTCCATTTTTAAGCGAGACACCCAGGTTATCCTGAGCACCCTGTATAACGTGGCAACGAAAATTTGGTTGGTAGGGTTTTCTGGGGTCCTGATCAAGAATTCGTGGGAATTTTTCAAATAAAAAAATCCCTAATATGATTTTCCGAGTTTAAGCCACATAAATTGTATCGTAGTCAGCCACGGTTTCGAATTTTAAAGAACACCAGGTATGTCCTATATAGAGTTTTTGAAGATGTTTCCAACAAAAAAAAGTTTATTGAAATCGGTCGCACGGTAGGCATGTTACAGGCTTGTTCCACTTTTAAGCGAGACACCCGTATATATGTACAGGGTGTCCGGAAAAGACGTGTACAACGGAAGACCACATACTCCTGGGTTCAAAATAAGCCGATTTAGCCCAATTTACTTATTTCCAAAATTGCTTCGTTTAGCCGCTAGAGAGCGCCAAAGTTCGCGAAAAATTTTTGGTTATTTCGAATATCTCGAAAACGACTTCATCGATCTTAACCATTTTTGGGCTACGCAGTTATAAGTCTAACCGACACTTTTTGCCATTATTTAAAATATTTTGCAGTAATTAGAAATATAAGAAAAATCATGTATTATGCAAATATAAGCACATATTTTTTTAACCCCCTGTATAATAACTCTCAGCTTTTTTCTGTTTGTAGATGACTTTATTTGGAAACTTTTTTTATACTTTCAAAATTTTGAACAGATGAGCAGTTTAGGCAGAAAACATATTTTTCGTATGTCAACAATATCAGCATTCGTTCTGCAACAAATAACGAAGTACCAGAAGCTGGCTCTGATATTTTAAGTATCAGTTGTCTGTCAAATCTAATCAGCTACTGAAATTAGTCTCTCGGTTTATTCTTCTTGCTCAATTAGTTACTTTAGATCTTACTTTATTTGTTGTTGTTATTGTTGTGTTTGCTTCTGTTCGTCATTTTTCAATATTTCATCATGGATACGTATACATATTCCGAACAAATAGATAGGTATGCTTTTGGTTTTTCGATTTTGTCAACGCAACGCTCGCAAAAATGTTAGGGTCTACATGGACATATTCCCTCATCGACGAGTGCCAAATCATCTAACTTTTGCCAACATTGAAAGGCGACTTCGCGAATTTGGTATCTCCACCAAATGAATGCGGCGCAATGGTGTCAACGTACCACGAAAACTATAGAAGTGGAGAAACAAATCCTAGATAAGATAGAAGAGAACCCAAAAATATTAGTGCAAGACGCATTGGACATGAAATACGGATACCAAAAACCATAGTTCATGATGTTTTGAAGGAGCAGTTACTACATCCGTACCACATTCAATCGGTACATGAATTGCTACCCATTGATCCTGCAAAAACGTTCAGCATTTTGTGATTTTATACAAGATCAAAGAGCCCATGATATCAACTTCAGCAAACACATTTTATTTACAGATGAAGCATGTTTTACTAGGTCAGGAATTATTAATAACCATAACAAACACGTTTATGCTGATGAAAATCCACACTGTACTGAAATAAGACATTTTCAATATGAATTCAGAGTAAACGTGTGGGCGGGAGTTATCGACAACTTTATTATTGGCCCGGTTGTGCTTCCACATCGATTAAATGGGGTCAACTATTCAATTTTTTTACAGCAAGTATTACCTAATTTATTGGATGATTTACAGTTACTACTTCGTCGTAACATGTGGTTTATGCACGATGGTGCACCCCCCATCTTACAATACCTGTTCGTCAGTATTTACATAATCTGTATCCTAACAGGTAGATCGGAAGAGGAAACGATGCTCCTATAAAATGGCCACCTCGAGCACCAGACTTAACACCCTGCGATTATTTTCTGTGGGGTGCAGTAAAAATCAAAGTATGTGCCTGTGCAGCTAATGATGAAGAGGAATTGTTTAGGCGAGTCCAAGACGCAGTTAACATTTTACGAGGTAATCCAGGAATCATGGAGAGGCTACACTACAACTTCGTAAAACGAATTACTTGTTGCGTACGAGAAAACGGTGGTCACTGAGCATTTATTGTAAAGAGATCATAACTCTTTTTTATTTGTTATGTTAATATCTTATTATCTTGTATTTATTAAATATAATATAAATGAGAGTTTTGGAATTTTCGTTAAATAGGTAGATATTTGTTGCAGAGCGAATGCTGATATTGTTGAGATACAACAAAATTTTTTCTGCCTAAAACACTCATCTATTCAAATTTATGAAAGTATAAAAAAAGTTTTTAAATAAAGTCAGCTACTAATAGAAAAAAACTGAGAGTAATTTTACAAGGGGTTAAAAAAATATGTGCTTATATTTGCATGATACATAATTTTTCTTATATTTCTAATGACTGCAAAATATTTTAAATAATGTCAAAAAGTGTCGGTTAGACTTATAACAGCGTAGCCCAAAAATGGTTTAAATCGATCATGTCGTTTTCGAGATATTCGGAATAAACAAAAATTTTTTGCGAACTTTGGAGCTCTCTAGCGGCTAAACGAAGCAATTTTGGAAATAAGTAAATTGGGCTAAATTGGCTTATTTTGAACCCAGAAGTCTGGGGTCTTCCGTTGTACACGTCTTTTCCGGACACCCTGTATATAAAAGGGTGTTATTTACTCTGCTGGAATTCACTCCTGAGGTAAAGAGTAAAATCATAGCCAGGGTAAAACAATATTATCTTTAATAAAAATCAAAATTTAAATTTTCCAAAAATTATATGTCTTATTAATTCAAACATATAGAACTCACATATAAAAATTAACATAAATACACTTCTAAACAAAATTAAATAAATGACAAAATAAAACTAAACAAAACATTGGCGCCCAATAAAAATTAAAATTATATTAAAACAAAACAAACACACATAACAAAATTATATTCACATCAAAATAATATATATATATATATATATATATATATATATATATAGTCACTTGGTAAAGGATTAATAATAGACGTCTTTGAACAAGAGTAATGAAACCGAACGATGATTATGATGAATGATACATGATACAGGATAAAAGATTAACGATAAACGAAAAATCATAAGTCACAGGTCTTACTACAAATCATAATTTATAAATTAAAATTAATAGTTAAAATTAAAAACAATTTAAATATTGAAATGTATATGATCTGTTTACTAGCACTATGCGGATTTTTCACAAATCTGAACCTCACTCCCATTACTGTCCATTTAAAACAAAACAAACACACATAACAAAATTATATTCACATCAAAATAATATATATATAGTCACTTGGTAAAGGATTAATAATAGACGTCTTTGAACAAGAGTAATGAAACCGAACGATGATTATGATGAATGATACATGATACATGATAAAGGATTAACGATAAACGAAAAATCATAAGTCACAGGTCTTACTACAAATCATAATTTATAAATTAAAATTAATACTTAAAATTAAAAACAATTTAAATATTGAAATGTATATGATCTGTTTACTAGCACTACTCGTATGCGGATTTTTCACAAATCTGAACCTCACTCCCATTACTGTCCACTTACTTTAATATTTCTTATATTGTGCAGTATTTGGCAACCACCAAGACTGTCCCTCATGCACGGGACCATGCATTTTAGTAGAAAAGCTTTTTTATCTCGAAATTTTAGTAATACAGCATCACCAAACTTTTTTTTACAATTTTTGTCAGTCGTATCAGTACTGGTGTATTTATTCGTAGCTCCAACACATTAATTTTCGGCTTGACGTTACCAGTTAAAAGCGAACAGGAATTAATTTACATAAATATACATGCATAAATAAAGCATAAAAATTGATTTACCTACTTTTGCTTCTGATATAACATCACACCCTTAATTTACAAGTTATCTGCTCACTGATTGCATCTGTAGTGATTGCAGTAAACTAATGTCATATCGCTTATTTATGATTCTGAATTAAGTATGTACCGAACGAGAACGTTGTAAATTACTTAATATATTTAAAAGAATTGAACGACGTTATTCAAAGTAAGCGGTACAGAGGTATAGTTCACACTGAAGCTAAGCTGGATCTGTAATAAATGCAAATCTAAGTAGAAGATAAAATGACTAATATAGTAACTGTATGTTACAGCAAACAAAAGGGGTATATGTATAATTCCTCCTGTCGTAGAGGGAACTCACGGGGTGAAGCGACCAGGGTCCTAATGGGCAGTAGTCGCTCCTTCTGGGGTTGAGACATCTGGGGCAGCGAAGTCCTCATCTGACACCAAGGCTCAGGAGTGCTTCTTAATTTCGATGCTCATCTCGCGGAGGGTAAAAAGGAAACAGCAGGGAGTCACTGTTCGTGGTGTGGTCACTGCAGATCATCGGATATAAACATGATTCCAGTCGTTGAATTATGTAGTAGTCGTTGCGTTTGACCTTCATACAAAAAGTCTAGGTGCTACTGAAGTTCTTTTCTTGAAAATATAATATTATTATTAGATGTATGCATATGAAAAATAGTGAAGTTGTTGATATGGATCTTGGTCAAACAATTCCAGGGGTTAGATTTTATATTTGGATATACTCTCCGCTAAACTACTCAGTTTATCTAGCTGTATATCATGGTGAGTTGTAAATTATACAGGGTTAACTATGACTAAGTACAAAAATTTTAACCACGTGCTCAGGGAGGCCTAAAAGACAATAAAAAATTTATTTCGGAATTCTAGCTCGATGTTAAAAAAATGGGGCAAAACCCTCTTTTCCTACGGAAAGTCGGCGCCTATGTCATCAGTCATCGTCCAAGATGGCTACATATGTCAACTAGGTATATGTTCTGTGCAACTAGGTACCATGCGGTCGTTTCTCACAACGTTGCCGAATGTAGAAACAACGAAAGTAAACATAATACCTAAGTACCTGATAGATAACAGTTAATCCGGTTAGCTACAGTATTTTGCATTCGTTTTTCGTTCCTTCGTTCCAAACTGCCTAAACTTCATTTTCACTCATTACAGGTCCGTCAGAATTACTCGCCACAAAATACACACTTCGCGTAGATGCAGTTAATAAAATTGCCCATTTATTTTAAGAAAATTGATTGTGAAAGAAATACTAACAGAAAACTTCGAATACACCGGTGGCAGTTTTTAATTTATAAAATTTTGTCCGATAACGGTCACTCCACTGCATTGCTCTCAACTCTAGGAAATATCTCCACGTACGTTTAAAGAAAATTGTGGAAAATTACACATGTCCCAATATATCGCAACCATCCATTATTTAATGAATAAAACGTTTAAAACTGAAACTGTCACTAAAAACGGAAAACTAAAATTACATTGTCAACGCCACCGTTCAGTCTTCGGTCCGCCTACACCGAGAACTTAATATTCTTGTCGCCCGCGGTAGACTAGGGCAGTGGGCGTGGCCTAACTGCCCGAAATATTATAAATAGCGAAGGTCGGAGCTGCTAGCGAGCTATTTCGACCTAGGCGATGCACGCGACAACTTCGCCTGGAAGATCAACTTGTGTCACTTAGCTCATATTTGAATTGTTTCAATTCAATCTCCTAAACCCTAAAAATACTTAAAATAAAAGAGGCATTGCCCAAGCTAAAAAAATAATTAAATAACTGTTAAAAGAATTAAAAGAATTACAATTAATAAAATAATTAAAAGAGAGCAGTGCTCCAAAGTTAATTACAAAAAAAGAATTGTTAATTAAAAGATTGAAAGAACAGTTATTTAAAAATAAAATAAAAAGAATTAAAAATAAAATAATATAGGGAGTAAAAGAATATACACTTCCTGGCAAAAGACTTAGCCGAAATCTAAATTACTGAAAAGAGCCAGTAGGCCACAGGTATTTAAAAGATATTCATACGACAAGGTAAACATAAAGGTATACGACAATAGGTAAAAACTTAAAAGAATTCGTTTGGTATAAGAAATTCGTGAATATACGGTGTCGAGGTAAATAGAAATTCGCAAATCTACGTACAAAAAGGGTCGACGATTAGCATCTGTTTACAAGCGTATCTACGATGGAATCTCACACATCGCGTACACCTCCCTCAGAAGACCTACATACCGACGAGCGAGCTAGCCGGAGGATCCACTTCTTCGAGGCTAATGCAGATTCGAGCGCGTCTCCGGTGCTACGGCGCCGCGAGCCGCCGAAGAAGCTGGCTGAGAGGCAAGTGTTATAGATGTGGATGCCTGCCCCTGAAATACACACAAACATATTCATAAAACACCTAAAAATCTGCCTAGATACGAAAACTCGCAATATAGAACATTCCCGAACATTACATCAGACGTTCGCGACAGCCTGGCGCCAGCTAAAACTTCCCCAGCAAGAAACGCACCCCATTGGCCACGAATCAAAAACTCGCCACCCCATTGGCCCAACCGGCCTAGTACTTATATAGACACCCTAGGTGAGGGGTTAAAACCGGGGCGTTTCCAACATCGATCATCAGTCGCCTCAGATCTCCGTCGAGTGTGCATCGAGTGCTTCGTTTTGTGTTTTAGTGTGCCCTTTGGCAAAAAATCTCCAGTGCAACCTAGCTTGCATCCAGCTCCGTCGAGCAATCAACGTTATTATCATAACGCCGCCATTATTAGCCGTTGCTAATAAATTCGCCTAGCTATTTTACTACGACCAGATCTAAACCGCGATCAGCCGGTTATTATCTATAGTGCTTCGTTCAGCATTTATCTAGTGCTCCGCAGTGCTCCGTAACTCCAACGCCATAAACAAAGTTCATCATTTAAACCAGAGCGTGGTCCGCCATATTGCGTCCTTCGACAACGACCCACGCCGATATTCCTACGCGCCAACGCCCAGATATTCCTACGCGCCAACGCCCAGATATTCCTACGCGCCGATCGCCGCCAACTCCTCACCAGGCATCCACATCGTTGCCTAGACGCAGTTTTTAGCAATCGCAACATCACCACATCCGGTTTGGAATTTTCACCGAGTTTAGAAAAAATTCCTGGCGCCCTTATTTTCGCAAAACATTACTACGCTATCCGCGAACATCACACCTAGCCCTCCTACTTCAGTGCCTCTGGATAGAGCCCCGAACCACCGTCGCACCCTGAGTTGAGCCAGCCGGACACGTTAAACGAACGGCCCCCCTAGAATTACGCAAAAAACAGCCAATCGCTACGAAAAAGAGCGAGAGGGGAAGCTAATACCGTTTACATGTCGCCCAGTGACGTGGGGCTTAAAGTAGGAAGAAACCAGTGACCGGAAAGTGCAAATCCACGAAAAAATTCGCGACCCGCGAAAAAATCCGCGATCCGCGAAAAAATCCGCGGAAAAGTCAAAAAATCAACCGCGACCCCGCGAAAAGTCAAAAAGTCAATCGCGAATCCGCGAAAAATTCCGCGAGCACCCAAAACAGTCAATGGAAGCCGATTCGACTACGTTCAGTGATCCAAACGAAGATATCAGCCAGTATAGTAGCATATCATTGGACAAACTACTAAAATTCATAAACAAAAAACAGAAAACCACAGATCAGTCCGGACCAGTACCAGACCATACAACTGAGTGCTCCGACAACGAAAATGGAACGTACTCGCATAATGGACCTTAGAGCGCAAGCAGACGCCGAAATCCAAGCAGCCATGAATCGTCTCGCAAATACCAGCCTGGACGAGGAACAAGAGACGCCACTACCGCGTCGTCCACGAAATCCAGTGCCTGGACAATCTACTGAAACCCCAGCAGCTGCCACATCCAGCGCTGACGCAACAAATCAAATTCTCGCTAGCCTAGTACAAGCCCTCAGTCAGGTAACGCGTCCTAGATCGAAATGCTTAGCCAAATTCCAAGGAAACCTGAACGAGGACCCGTTCCTGTTCCTCGACAAACTACGCGCCTATTTCGACAAACATCACATCACCGACGAGGAGGAAAAATTAGGTATCGCCGTCGAACGTTTAAGCGGAAAAGCGCAAAAATGGTTCGAACCCTACTATTCGATCCACCTAGGATACGAGGAATTCCAGACGCTGTTCCTAGCCAAATACGACTCCATCGCCGCTCGCTCTGCAGCAAAAACAAAGCTGTATAGTGAATTTTAAAAAGCCGGAGAACCAGTAGAACCATTCATCGCTATCAAACGAAACCTTTTTGACCGGCTAAACGAAAATGTACCCGAACGAGAACAGATGCAAACAATCGCAAATCTCCTGGATCCGGAAATCAGCTCCCGGATTCCGATCGATCTTCTCACCCGGTTCGACCAACTTATAAAAACTGCTGCTCGCGTCGAGGCAAATGTATTACAAATTCGCCAGCGACAAAGCCAAGCCTACGATCGCCCAAGGTACTCCTCCCGACGCGAACCAGAGCCACGTCGCGACCACGAATATCGCGACGCACCCCGCCGAGACGCACCCCGTCGCGACGCTCCCCGTGGAGAACGTGAATACAATCGAGACACCGCACGGCCTTTCGCTCCATGCCGTCACTGCCAGGGTGACCACTGGAACAAAGATTGCCCCCAGCGAAACGTTCCCCGCCGTCCGGAAAACTACGACAGGGTCGGTGGCGATCAGCACCAATAATCCGGGATACGCACGCCGACCCTCGCCCTATCCAACCCGTTCCACGCGGAAATCCTGATCTTCGACCTCCACCCCGACAACACCAACCAATAGTAGATCTAAATCTCATCGAAGTCTGCCCAGACGAAAATCAAGTCGCAGACCTAGAAGTCCATACCCTCACCGAGACGCCTCCACAGTGCCTTCCGGAGAAAATCGCGCCCCCGGTGTTTTTCGCCGAGGAATCCACCCACATCGTCCCAGTACACTACGTGGACTTCGTCCACCCAAACGAACCTTGTAAAGAGAACCACGCCGAAATAGTGCACGAACCCGCCATAAACGAATCTTTCGAGATCTCCATCCTCGACGCTCCGCCCCTGCACACCACGCAGACAATTCGCAGCGAGCCACCCCCGGAAGTGTTCGAGCTGAAAAGTGCCTACCTCGAAAGCACCCCCAGAGAAACTTTCGACACCTGCAACGACGTCTACGTCGAAAGTATAGTATATGAGGACGATCCCAAAAAACCTAGAACGGAACCAACAAAACTAACTCCAAACCGGGAGTATTCAGGACATATATACGACGAGGTGAGCCAGCAGGAGATCGAAATATCACTACAGGTCACCTCATACGAAACCCTGTTGGACATACCGGAAACCCGACCGAAACGAAAAAAACCGTCCAAACGACGCAGCGCCCGTTCGCCCCAGAAGCCACCGACGCTCGCCCAATCGCCCCTCAAAGACGTCCGTCAGCCCGGAACTTTGAGCGCAAATTCCGCAGCCAGCACTGCCCAATCCGACGCCACCTCTCCCGAGGCCAGCCCCGCACCTGAATGCAAAAATCAGACGAAGAAAATCGACAACGCCTGCCAGCGCAGCGCCGAAAAAATCGTAACCCCCAAACCAAGACACGACTCAGGATACGAAGCATCCTCCGAATCCGAGGAAGAAAACGGCCCCACAAACTTAAAAAACAAAAAATGGACAAATCCGCCAGACCCACCTGACCACGACCACCGAACATATAAGTCCCAATACGAAGATTGTGCCCCCAAACTAAAATGGATGCATCCTCCCGAGCCACCGGATCCCGAAAAATAGTAAAAAATCACCGACGCCATCCGCATCTCCCACGCAAGCACCCCCAGAGCAGTCCCTTGTGCAAAAAACTACGTCTTCAAAAGGAGGGGGGTGTTATAGATGTGGATGCCTGCCCCTGAAATACACACAAACATATTCATAAAACACCTAAAAATCTGCCTAGATACG
>CM046728.1:23704383-23749383 GCA_025584915.1 Monochamus saltuarius | reverse complement strand
GTGGAAGGAAAAGCCAATGCATGGTAAGCTAATAAGAGACATTGAAAATCTGAATATAGATAGAAACATTTCCTATGCATGGCTGAAAAATGGTCATCTAAAATCTGAGACTGAGAGTTTGTTGATTGCTGCACAAGACCAGGCCCTCAAAACAAGATACATTGAACACCGTGTTATGAAAACCAGAGAGGATGAAAGGTGTAGAATGTGCAAAGAGAAGTCTGAAACAGTCGCTCACATCATGACTGCATGCTCTATTTTAGCACAGCGAATATATAGATCGCCATAACCGCGTGTGCTCTCTAATCCATTACGAGGTATGTCGCAACTATAACTGTCACTTGTCAGTACAAAAATGGTATCAACACAAGCCAGAAAATGTAACCACTAACAACGGAAGAGTCACAATTTTATACGATCACCCCATTAGAACAGACAGGACAGTGACGGGAACTAACGAAGGAGGAGGTGCAAACAGACCAGACATTGTTATAAGAGCTGAAAAAGTAACTTACCTAATAGATGTAGCCATCCCCGCAGACACGAATGTTATCAAAAAAGAAGCTGAAAAAAGAATGAAATATAAGAGTTTAGCAATCGAAATCCAGCGAATGTGGCGGACTAAAGTAATTATAGTACCTGTCATAATTGGGGCTACGGGATATGTTAGCCAAGAATTTAAAATATGCGTCGAGCAACTCCCTGGAGAACATCGCCCAGAGCAGATCCAGCAAACGGCAATATTAGGCACTGCTCACATACTGCGGAAGGTATTGTCGTAAACCTGAAAAGAGAACACAATATAAGAACTACACTCTACATTTACACTTACCTTACCTTAAATGCATGGATTGCGTTAGGTGAGAGTAACGATTCCAAACTACACTTACCTACTACATAGGATTAACAGCGCCACGCCCTGACGAAGGACTCCAGGGTGTTGGTGAAAAGACCCAACTAAGAGTTGAGGTTGTGTGACAAGGCATAATAATAATAATAATAATAATAATAATAATAATAATAATAATAATAATAATAATAATAATAATAATAATAATAATAATAATAATAATAATTGTTTGTTGGCGATAACATAAGAAAAACGCATTTAGCAAAGCGGACTGTAATGATAATAATTATAATTGAATTTGGGCAGTTAACTTACCAAGGTCGAGCTGGTACGGAGGGGGCAGACGGGATTATTGGTTGCAACAATTTTTCTTGACTGCACTAGCAAAATTGTCTTGTAATAGCACGGTTGTTTACACATCAAATTTGAGCTCAAGCACTAACAAATTTCACTGTAGTAATTTTGAAGAATAGTGTTTTTAGCGGCTTCGTTCTAACGTCGAACCTGTTGCTTGCTTTTTCGCACGACACCAATACAATTTCTCTCTTGGAGAAAAAAGGGATGAGCGGGAAAGGTATGAAGGTTGCCAACTGCCTAATATTTTAAATTTGAATATGAATAATTGCCCGCGCTATCCATTGCAGTGCTCGAGGGTCGGAATAAATACAATTAAAAATTACATTACAAAACAAAAAGAATAAATGAGTGGTACACGAACATACCGCCCACCAAAATACAAAGTATTTTACAATAAAGGTAAAACGCACCGCTTGACCACGGGTCTGTTAAGTGTGCCATTTTTGGTTTTTATAGTAGCTACGCGAATGACTCCATCTGAGCCCGGGTGAACCTCCACAATGCGACCCAGGTGCCAGCGAAGCGGTGGAGATAATTCATCCTTTATTAGGACCAAACACCCCACTTTGATTGGTTGTACGGGTTTAGTCCATTTAGACCGTTGCTGTAACGTATGAAGGTACTCGCTGCTCCAACGCTTCCAAAAATGTTGGTGCATTTGCTGCACAAGTTGCCAACGAGTTAGGCGATTGATTTTAACCTGAGTGAGGTCAGGTTCGGGACAAGCGGTTAATGGAGTTAATGTTAGGAAATGTCCTGGCGTCAGAACACTCAGATCATTTGGATCTGCGCTAATGAGACTCAAAGGCCGCGAATTGAGTAGAGCCTCAATTTGCGTAAAGAGAGTGGTTAACTCTTCGAACGTGAGCACTTGGTCACCGATAACACGAGATAGATGGGTCTTTGCGGATTTTATTCCGGCTTCCCAGATCCCACCGAAATGAGGGGCAGAAGGAGGATTGAATACCCATTGGATGCGCTCAGATTCAGCAGCCTCCTGACACAATTCAGCCAATCGTCGAGACGCGCCAACGAAATTAGTTCCACAATCACTGTGAATTTGTAAACAAGTGCCTCGACGCGCAATGAAACGATGGAATGCTGCTACAAACGCTTCGGTGGACAAATCTGAGACGACCTCTAAATGGATCGCTCGTGTAGAAAAACAAACGAACAAGCAGAGGTAGGCTTTGTACGACTTAGCACCTCGTACCCGCTTCATCGTGATTGTGAATGGGCCACCGAAATCGACACCAACTATTTGAAAAGCCTTAAGCTGTTGTAAACGATAGGATGGTAAGTCCGCCATGGGCGGTTGCAACGAACGAGGGTTTGCACGAAAACAACGGTAACAATTTGCCAAACATCGTTTTATCGCTCTGTGAGCAGACAGCACCCAAAAGTTCTGGAGAATCAAATTGTGAAGAGTTCTAAACCCAGGGTGCGAATTTCGTCGATGAATATCTTCAATAATCAACTGAGTTAAACGATGCGCCTTAGGTAGTAAGGCAGGGTGTTTATGTTCAAATGGTAGCTGAGAGTGTCTGAGGCGACCTCCAACCCGAATAATTTCTTGATCATCCAAGAATAAGTTGAGCTTACGAAAAGGTTTTGAACACAGTTGATTAATTTTTAATTTTACAATTTCCGAGTGAAACTTTGCTCTTGAACTAACTTTACTAATCGAAGCAAAGTTGTGTTATATTCTACGATATTAATCGACCCCACAGTGCGATTGGATTTAAATTTACAATTGTGAAGAAATCGAAAAAGATAAGAAGCGACATGAGAAATAGTCCAAAGCGATGAAAACCTATCCAATAATTGATTTAATATGGACGGTTCAGTTTGAACTATAAGAGATTTAACAGTCTTTTCTTCTTCGCATGAAAAGTCAGAACCAAGATAGCCCACTATTGAGTGTGGCCATTGCGATTGCGGGAGTGAGAGCCATGTTGGTCCCGCCCACCATAGGGGATGATTCACTAATTTTGACGGACGAATCCCCCGAGAAGCACAATCAGCAGGATTGTCTTCAGAAGCAACATGTTTCCATTTTTTGCACCAACACGCTGTTGGATGTATGCTACACGATTTGAGACAAACGTTTTCCAGCGTTCAGGATTCGAATTAATCCAGTTAAGAACGATAGATGAATCTGTCCACGCATGAATGTCGGATATATTAAGATGGCTAGAATAAACTGTTGTAACTACGTGGAGCAGTTTGGACAACATCACAGCACCACAAAGTTCCAAACGTGGAATAGTAAGTTTGTCAGCGTTTTTCGGCGCTACCTTGGACTTTGCCATGACCAAGCGAACGAAATATGAATTGTCGTAAAATACCTTATGAAGACTACTGCAGCATAACCAGCTAAAGATGCATCGCAGAAGCCTAAAACTTCACAGGGAATATTTGATCCGGAATTAATAGCCTCAAAATCTGAAGCTCTGACAAACAAGGTAGCTCAGCTTGGAAATCGAACCAAGACTGCGCTAGAGGTTCTGGAGGGAGATCGTCCCACCCAGTGCCGGATCGCCAAAGTTCTTGGAGTAAACACTTCACGAAAAATGTTACTGGAGTTAAGTACCTAATGGGATCAAATATACGCGCCAAATCGGAAAGTATTCCACGTTTTGAACATGGACGATCAAGTGTTCTCAAACGATATACAAAACTATCAATCGAGGGTGACCATTGCAAACCTAGCACCTTGAGAGTATGCAATGTGTCTGAATCAAATGAAAATGAGGATTGGCAATGTTCAACTGGAAGCGTATCCAATAATGCTGGATGGTTACTCGACCACTTACGAAGGGGAAAACCACCAGATTCAAGTAATGAAATAAGTTGTGCTTGCAAATCCAATGCGTTAGAGAGGGAGTCAGCACCAGTGATGATGTCATCTACATAGATGTCTGACTGTAATACATGTGAAGCGAGAGGATATTTGTGTTGCCCATCGAGAGCCAATTGCTGCATTGTTCGCAGCGCTAAGTACGGCGATGAAGACACACCGTATGTCACGGTTTTGAGTCGAAATTCTGATACTGATCAGACTGATTGAAGCGCCAAATAATTCTTTGATAGTCCCAGAATTCAGGTGCGATATTAATTTGGCAATACATTTGTTTCACATCGGTAATAAATACGATTGTATGAAGACGAAATTTGAGTAAGATCGAGACAATGTCTTGCTGCAACTTTGGACCAACAAATAGTGACTCGTTCAATGATTGATTGTTAGCAGCCTTGCATGAGGCATCGAACACCACTCGCAATTTTGTCGAAGGGGCATCAGTTCTAAGAACGGCATGATGCGGAATGTAGTATGACTCGGAAGTGTTAATTGGCGAAGCAATTTCCATGTGACCTGAACTTAGGTAATCGCGCATGAAATCGATGTACATTTGATAAAGTTGAGGATCTTTTTTCAAACGACGCTCTACTGCAAAGAAACGACGAACTGCAATATCTCGAGACTCTGGAAACGTCCTTTCTTGAGTCCGAAAAGGAAGTGGAACTACAAATCGCCCACACGGTAGACGTTTGTAATTTTCGACAAACAATTTTTCACAATTCCCATCACCAGAATCCGTCAAACTATTTGGGACTTCTTCCACCTTCCAAAATTGTTTCTTTATGAGAGTGAGCTCGTCTTCGGGGTTGTCGATTGCAGTGGTATGAAATGACATTACTGAAGAGGAATTAACTTGGTCAGATGGGACTGTACCGGATAGAACCCAGCCGAAAATTGTGTCTATGGCCGAAGGCCCACACCCATCTGGAGCTCTAACAATACCTGGTTTGAGAAGCTGACTGTATATGTCTGCACCGAGTAATATATCGACATGTGCAGACGTGTGATAATTTGGATCCGCTAATTTCAAGTTAGAAATATGATCCCAAGAATGATATTTTAATGACTGTGATGGAATGAGAGAGGCTACTTGAGGAATAACATGCAATTCAATTGAGATTGATGGACATGAAAATCCACGCGGACTTATATTGGCACGAATGAAATTCGACGAAATGGTATGGGAAATACCACCAACGCCCTGTATTTGCACCCTATCACGAACAGGTTTTAAATTTAATTGTTTGGCAACTTTGGAAGAAATGAAGCTGATTTCACTGCCACTATCTAAAATTGCACGAAGTGTATGTGTCAATCCTTTATCATCTCGAATGTCAACTAATGCAGTAGACAACAAGGCCGCTTGACGGGAGAGAGTACTTGAAAGAGCACTGACAGAAGGGGACCGCAACTGCACTCGGTGCAGTGGGGATATTGGTTGTTGCACATCACCATGTACTGCTGGAGATGCTATCGAATTTTCAAAATGTAGATATGTATGGTGTGTTTTGTTACATTTGTGGCAAGTAGATTGTGAAGGACAAGCTTTAATTGAATGTGGTTTCAAGCAATTGATACAAAGTTTCTTTTCTTTAACTAATTTATAACGGTCTTGTGGTGTTTTTGATTTGAAAATAGGACAGTGATAAATGAAATGGTCTTGTTTACAGATAAAACAAGTAGTTGCCGACGTACTCACGAATGAAGACACCAATTTTTGTCGAGCAGTATTTGCACTAGGTTTGTAATTTGAATGAGTTGAAGATTGACCCACGTGTTCCGAAGCCAACACACGGCATTGGCTTTCAACAAAATTATCAAGTTTTTCGAATTTAGGGATTTCATTTTTTAGGTCCCGAACTTCAGCCTCAAACAGGCGTCTAGTATTCGGGTCTAGCTTCTCTAAAAATAAACTAAATAAAATGAAGTCTTCTAACGAGTCGGAAATTTTTAGTGCCCGCAATGCTGCCAAATTTTCCTTGAAACTACGGTGAAGGCCGCGTAACCCGATATGTGATTCCTCTTTTAATTTAGGCAACGAATGCAATTTATCCCAATAAAATCTAGCAAGTTCTCGTTTATTGTCATAATTGTTAATAAGAGTGTTATATGCATTCAAATAATTTTCATCAGATATAACGATAGTTTTGATTATATTGAGCGGCTCACCTGTCAAACAACCTAACAAATTCTCAAATTTTTCAATATCTGCTAAAGTACGATTTTCATGAATACTACGATTGAACACTTGTATAAATGCTCTTCCAATTTTCCAATTTACCGTCAAATATTTGCAAATTTAACTTTGGTAATTTTACTTTTGATGTAGAAGACGCTGTAGCATCGGCAACCGCCGCCACTGGCAACCGGGCCAATTCTGAGGAGATAATTCTGAACAATTGACTCAATTGTAAAATAAGCATCGTTAACCTTTTTCAAAAACGCGTGTTCTTCATCTAATTTTCCGTCCGGCAAAGTAGCTATTTTTGTAATTATATCGGAGTGTATTTTCAAAATTTGTTCATATATGCGTTGACTCGACTCCTGCCTAACGCCAAGCATTCGACGAACAGACTTATTATTTGACTTTCCAATGCAGATTCGGCTACTGCGACTATGTCCGATAACTGCACGTATAAGCTCTCCCGGAGAGCAGCACAATTCACGAAGTTGTTTAATTTGAGCCATACTATTAGCTGAATTACGAATTCAGTTGATAAATGCACAAAACGTAACGATAATTTAGTAAATCAACAAATAATTGAACGATCGTGTACGGACCGCTTTAGCTTGAGCGCAAAAAATGACCTATATTTAAAGTAACGAAAAACGAAACAATTGACACTGCTAACCGCCACGAAACACGGCAAATTACAACCTCACCCAGAGCACTGCAATAAATCCCTGTAAATCAAAATCCGGCTCGAAGGACCAAAACAAATGTTTGTTGGCGATAACATAAGAAAAACGCATTTAGCAAAGCGGACTGTAATGATAATAATTATAATTGAATTTGGGCAGTTAACTTACCAAGGTCGAGCTGGTACGGAGGGGGCAGACGGGATTATTGGTTGCAACAATTTTTCTTGACTGCACTAGCAAAATTGTCTTGTAATAGCACGGTTGTTTACACATCAAATTTGAGCTCAAGCACTAACAAATTTCACTGTAGTAATTTTGAAGAATAGTGTTTTTAGCGGCTTCGTTCTAACGTCGAACCTGTTGCTTGCTTTTTCGCACGACACCAATACAATTTCTCTCTTGGAGAAAAAAGGGATGAGCGGAAAGGTATGAAGGTTGTCAACTGCCTAATATTTTAAATTTGAATATGAATAATTGCCCGCGCTATCCATTGCAGTGCTCGAGGGTCGGAATAAATACAATTAAAAATTACATTACAAAACAAAAAGAATAAATGAGTGGTACACGAACAATAATAATAATAATAATAATAATAATAATAATAATAATAATAATAATTTTTTTTTTACAACACAAAAAAACAAACAAAAACACCTGCCCTATCCTACAAGAGATCCACCCCGGGACTACTTATCGCATTGCTTCAGGATGGTACCCCGTATCTGATTAAACTCTTACTGCCGCCGGTTGCGGTCCATAACTTCCTTCTTTTGTTGGAGAACAGTTCTAACAAAGGTCGCAACCCTTGTCCAGTTCTCCTGATTAGCAATCATAATGTCCACGATATTTTCGGGTGTTATCGGTCCGGTCACCGACTCTAATTCTGTTCTGAGAATCGCCCAGCGGTCGCACTCAAAAGGTATGTTGAGGGTTGTCAACGTCTGCGTCTCCAAAAATACATGAAGGGTCTCCTACTTTCCCCATTCTATATAGGTACTTGGAAAAGTAACCATGCCCTGACAGTAGTTGCGTGATAAAGTAGTCAACCTCACCGTGTTTTCGATTTATCGATTTTCCAAGATTTCTAATCAGTCTGGCGGTCCATCTTGCCCGGTTTTCTCTGCCCCACCTAGCCTCCCATTTTCCTCAGCGTTTCCTAACCTCTCTTCGTATTTCTACGTCCTCGATTTGTTCTTTCGTGTCGTAGATCATTTTTCTTTCTTCAGCTAAAAGATCAATAGGGATGAGCCCTGCAATAACCAGAACCGCTGGTTCAGACACCGTTCTATATGAGCTACAAATTCTCATTGCTCCTCTTCGTTGTACAGAAGCCATCTGTTTTCGATACTTTTCCTTTTTTAACGCGTCAGCCCATATCTCGCATCCGTACAACAATATTGACTCTGTGACTGACATTAATAATCGGCGTTTGCTGGCAGTTGGTCCGCCGATGTTTGTCATAAGTCGGCCCAGAGCTGCCGTTACTTTGGCAGCTTTCCCCGTGACGTGCCGGATCTGTTCCCAGTACGAGAGTTTAGTATCCAGCCGAACTCCTAAGTATTTAACCGCTGGTTTGGTCATTATCAGTTGGGTGTCCACTAATAGCGGTACTATGGTGGGTATTCTTCGTCTTGTCAAGAGGACCATCTCTGTCTTTTCGGTAGCAAGGGTCAGGCCGTGTTCAATCATCCAAGCGCTGGTCCTACGCATTACCTGATTTAGTTTTAGCTGAGCCCCTTCCGCGTCTCTTGCCGTAATGACTGCTGCAATGTCGTCTGCGTACGCCACTAGAAACGTGTCATCTGGCATTTGCATACGCAGGATTCCGTCATAGGTTATATTCCATAAGTCTGGGCCTAAGATTGAGCCCTGTGCCACCCCTCTAGTGATTTGACGCCTACGCGGACCAACTGTTGTATCAAATGTCAACTCTCTATCCGTGAGGTAACTTCTGATGTTTCGGAGGAGGTATTCCGGTATTTGATGCACATCTTCCAATGTTTCCAGTATATCACTCCATCTCGCCGAATTGAAAGCATTTCGCACGTCGAGTGTAACAAGTAGCACGACCTTTCTGGAGTAGTGATTGCCTTGTTGCGCCATCAGAACTGCACGTGCCACTTCCCGAATTGCACCAATAGTCGATCGCCCTTTCCTAAAACCGTGTTGTCTGTCGGACAGGCCTCCGCTCAGTTCTATAGCTGCAATTAGTCTAGGTCTGAGTAGGCGCTCAAACAGTTTTCCAGCCGTATCCAGCATACACAAGGGACGATATGCTGATGGGGCGTTCGAGTTATCTTTATTTTTACTAATAAGCACCAGATTTTGGGTTTTCCATCTTTTAGGAAGATTCCCTCCATTAGACACTGATTATACATATTCAAAAGCAATTGTGGGTTGTGACTGGCGATCACCTTCAGCACTTCCACCGGTATGCCGTCCGGTCCTGGAGCTTTTCTATTTTTCTATTAATAATAATAATAATAATAATAATAATAATAATAATAATAATAATAATAATAATAATAATAATAATAATAATAATAAAAATAATAATAATAATAATAATAATGTCACAGATTTCCCAATCCGTCTTTTCTCTTACTTCCAGAAAAACAATCCGTTAATTAATTACTTCTTTATTAACTACTGAACACTACTAATTACAGGTCAACTAAACACTTATTTAATTAATCGCTATCTAAATCACTTTGATATCTCCAACTAAACACTTTAATTCAGACTGTAACACAAGACTTATACAAGACTAACTAACTCGGCCGTTTATTCTTCTTTTATAGACCCAACGAATATTCCAGATATATTCCAGTATCTCTAGATCCATTTTCTCGTACGACTCGAATGCTTCTCGTCGATTCCAGATTTTTCCAGTCCGATCTCGATCAGCGGCATGTTGTTTGTTTAACAGAATCGCGTAGGGGCGATCGGGGCAATCTTAGGCAATTCGCGGTGCCACAGTCGTCGGTTTGGGAGTGAGTGGGGCAAATTCCGTGACACTGAACCCTCATTAGAACCGATCGTCCCGATCGGATGCACCTCTATATGGGGACAGACGCTCCAGATGGACGACCTTCATCTTACTCCTGGGCGTCCTCTGTATCTGGTAGACGATATCATTGATTATTTTAATGACGGTGTAGGAGCCCTCCCAACGGTTCTGTAGTTTAGGCGATCTTCCTTTCTTCCGCGTGGGGTTGTACAGCCACACCAGGTCACCTTGTTGGAATCCAACTGTATTGGCCCGGACGTCGTATCGAGTCTTCATGCGATCGCTCTCTAGTCGCATTCGAGATCTGACTTGATCGTGTACGGCTGCTAGTCTTTGTTCTAGCTCATGGGTGTAAGTGTCTGGCTCTGTGGGCTGTTCCGCAGGACGACCAAATACCAAATCTGCTGGAAGGCGAAGCTCTCTTCCAAAGATGATCCTTGCGGGAGTCTTCCCAGTAGTTTCATGGACAGCTGAGCGGTAAGCTAACAGGAAGAGTGGAATGAGCTTGTCCCAGTCTGTTTGGTTCTCGTTCACAAACATCCTCAGATTGGTTTCTAGTGTGCCGTTGAAGCGTTCCACCATACCATCTGACTGGGGATGCAGTGGGGTGGTCCTGGTTTTCCGTATTCCCATAAGCTCGCAGACCTTTCGGAACACACCTGATTCGAAATTTCTGCCCTGATCTGAATGCAGTTCCATGGGCACACCAAATCTGCAGAACAGGTTGTTGACTAGGGCTTCTGCTACGGTCGTGGTCTCTTGATTGGGAAGAGGGTATACTTCCGGCCATTTACTAAAGTAGTCCATGGCGACTAACAGATATCGATTTCCATTTTGAGTTTTCGGAAATGGCCCAGCGATATCAATGGCAATCCTTTCGAACGGTGCTCCTACGATGTACTGGCGCATTTTGCCTCTGGAACGGGTCTTCGGTCCCTTGCTGGCTGCACATACGTCACATTTTCGGCACCAATCTTCTACATCCGTCCTACAGCTCAACCAGTAGAAACGCTCCCTAATCTTCTGTAGAGTCCTATTGATACCGAAATGTCCACCCCCAGTACCTCCATGTACTTCCTGCAGCACTTCCTTGACCCGGGACCTCGGGAGTAGTACTTGTTTCTTGACCTCCGTTCCGTCATTGTTCTCCCATGCTCTTGTTAAGACACCGTCTTCCAACACCAAGGAATTCCATTGAGCCCAATAGCTCTTTAATGTTGGGCTTTTACTACTGACTTCAGCCCATGAGGGTCGGTTGTTGGCTTCTTTCCAGTCTAATAACGGCTTGATGTCACAGTCAGCTTGCTGGTCTTCCTGAATCGCCGCTGAACTCCATCTGTCTTCAGGTTGGGCTGCTACCACCTTGCAAGGAACTGATGAGATGTCCTCTTTCCTTTCAAGACTACTACAGTGCTTGCAGTTGACAGGACAGGGTCTCCTAGAAAGGGCATCTGCATTTCCATGTTTCCTGCCGGCTCGATGTTCAACAACAAAGTGATATTCTTGCAGCCGTTCCAGCCACCTAGCCATCTGTCCTTCAGGGTTCTTAAACTGGAGCAGCCATTTAAGGGAAGCGTGATCCGTTCTGAGGAGGAATTCTTGGCCATACAAGTATTTGTGAAAGTGTTCTAGACTCTTGACGATGGCAAGCAATTCTTTCCGAGTCACACAGTAGTTCTTTTCGGCTTTTGATAGGACTTTGCTGAAGTAGCCCACTACTCGCTCTTGGCCATCTTGTATTTGGGAAAGAACTCCGCCAATTCCAATGTTGCTTGCGTCCGTGTCCACTATAAATGGTTGTCCAGGTATTGGGTATGTCAAAATCGGGGTAGTGCAGAGGGCCTCTTTCAGCGTCTCAAAGGCTTGCTGGCATTTCGTCGTCCATTCGAACGGGATGTTGTCTTCTGTGAGTTTATGAAGAGGCTTGGCAATGTCCGAGAATCCTTGGACGAATCGTCGATAGTATGTGCATAGGCCAAGAAAACTTCGAACTTGATGTTTGTCTTTAGGAACCGGCCAGTTCTTTATGCACTCTGTCTTCTCCGGGTCTGTTTTCACACCGTTTGGAGTAATAATGTGGCCTAGGTATCTAACCTCCTTTTGGAACAGACTGCACTTCTTCGGGTTCAACTTCAGGTTTGCTGCTTTCAACTTCTTGAACACTTCGGACACGTTCTTCAGGTGTTCCTGAAAAGAGCGTCCCAGCACCACCACGTCGTCCAAGTAAATCAAGCAGGTCTCCCAATGCAGGCCATGAAGTACAGTTTCCATCAGTCGTTCAAAAGTGGCAGGGGCATTACATAGACCAAATGGCATTACATTGAACTGCCACAATCCATTTCCGGTAGTGAATGCTGTCTTTTCCTTGTCTTCTGGGCTGACCTCGACTTGCCAATATCCACTCTTTAAATCCAAAGTGGAAAACCATTGCGCACCAGCCAAGGTGTCCAGAGTATCGTCAATCCTCGGTAATGGGTAACTGTCTTTCTTGGTGACGTCATTTAATTTTCTGTAGTCCACACAAAATCGGGTGGAGCCGTCTTTCTTCTTGACCAGAACTACAGGAGAAGCCCAAGGACTCTGAGATGGCTCTATGGTGCCTTGATTTTGCATCTCGATTAACATCTTGTTAACTTCTTCTCGCTTGGCTAGTGGAAGTCCTCGTGGTGGCTGCTTTATAGGAGATGATGAACCAGTATCGATTCGATGCTTCACAACATTGGTTCTCCCAAAGTCGCCTGGTTTAAGTGCAAACACATCTTCATTTTCACGTAGCAGCTCTTCCAGTTGTTCCACCTCCGTCTCTTTTAATCTCTGCTTGGCCCTATCCACGATGTCCCTTAGACATTCCGGTAGGCTGGTCTTATTCGGTTTCTTCTCCATTTCGTTATTTTCTTTGAGTGTTCTGACCATGGTAACAGGTTCACAGACTCCTACTTCAGTTCCCTTTGTAATTTTCTGTGGAAAGGTTTTCAGGTTAACTACCCGTACTATTGTCGTTTTCTCTGGTTTAATCAGTGTGCGGCCGGTGACTATAGATTTATTGAACAAATCCGGATTACTGGGTTCCACCACTCCTACACTGCAAGACATTTCCCATCCATTACAGTGGCAACCAATGTTTCGGTCTGACCAGGTAGTACCACATCTTCTTTAACAACGAGTCTCCGTACAGCGTTATTCTCAGTGGTGGTCGTTAGCACTACTTCCTCACCCATTATCCGTAGCGTACCAGCATTCAAATCTAAGTTCACCCCTTTGCTCGTAGTAAGTCTAGTCCGAGTATGACATTGTCCGATATATCTGCTACCAGGGCTCTGTGTTTGAATTTGACGTCTCCTAATTCTATGTCAAGCTCGCATTCCCCTTGACTGGCAGTTGTTGTCCATTGGCTGTTGTAAGGACATAACGCTTGGCAGGGCTCTTAATACGCCAATCACCAATAATATCCGGTCGTACAATAGTTCTTGCCGCTCCAGTGTCGATTACCATAAGGAACATATGACCAAAAATAATGCCTTCTACTAGCAAGGAGTCAGAGTCCTGGAGACGTGACAACGTAATTTCTTCTCGTGGGGCATGGTAGAAGGACGCAGCCGGCTTTTGCCCCGTTAAGCCGGCTGAGCCTAGTTTTCCTGTGCAGGTGCCGCTTGGGAGTCGCGCTTTTGCTGATCCGCGACTGGGGCCCTACACTGTCTCTTTAGATGTCCTGTCTGTCCACAGTTCCAGCATTTAAGAAGGCGATCCCTTCGACTATCAGATTGTTCTTTCTTTGGCCCAGTAGATGAACTGAATTTATCAATAATCTCCTTTAATGTCTTTATTAGGTCTCCATTTGCCATACTATCGCTGTTATCACTGATGGCCCGAACTTTAACATGTCTACCGGATGCCATCTTTGCTGCCTCGAATTCCAGCGCATGCGAAAGAGCGTCGTTCAATGTTTTGGGTCTGGCGAGTCGTAGTGCCTGCTGGGTTTCACAATCTCTTAGGCCGTCGATAAAGACTTGAATGGAGAGCTGATCTACAAATTCGGACGGGGCTGTTGGATATGCCAATCGAACCAGTCGGGCAACGTCGGTCTCAAAATGTTGTAAATTCTCTCCACTTTGCTGGTGACGATTTTTCAATTGTGCCTGGTACACTTGCTGCAGGTGCTTATCCCCATATCTCATTTCCATATGCTGTTTTAGAATGTCGTAGTTATTCTGCTGCCCAGCAGGAACTCCTTGTAAGACGTCAAGAGCTTCCCCTCGTAGAGCAACTATCAGAGCTGTAGCTTTCTCATAATCTGACCATTCGTTTGCTGATGCTGCAGCTTCAAACTGGCGCAGATATACATTCCAGGAAACCTTACCCTCGAATTCAGGGGGTCTCGTCTTCTGAGTTCGGATAACCGGTCCTTCTGATTTGATTACGCCCTCTTTTGTTACCTTGTCTAATTTATGTCGAAGCTCTTCGCAGGTTTCTCTAACCAAGTTTATTTCTTCGTCTATTTCCTTTTTTTGTGTTAACAGTTCTTCGTTCATTTCTTTTCTTTGTTCTAACAGTTTCTCCTCTACTGTATTTTCTAATTTTTCTAACTTCACCTGCATTTCGTTTGTCTGAGTTCTCATTTCCTGTTGTATTATCTGCATCTGTTCTTTCATTTTATACCCTTGTTCTTCTAATTTATTTTCGAATTTCTCCTGCATCGCTTGTCCCTGTTCTTCTAATTTCTTTTCTAATCTCTCCTGCATTGTTTGGGACTGATCTTCGATTTTATGACCTTGTTCTTCAAATTTTTCTTGCATTGTTTTCGTCTGGTCTTCCATTTTATGTCCCTGCTCTTCTAATTTCTTTTGCATTGTCTGCATCATTTCTAATAGTTTTGCCAGTTGTGCATCCATATTGACTTGGCTTCTAGTTACAGGCATGCACTCTATTTGGAAAGTTCTAGAATGTCCACGAATGTATTTCTAGATATCACCGTTGCCTTCCTTACAATGAAACGAGTGCAGTGATATGCCACACTTGGGTCTTTGTCTCACTTTGGTATCAAGTTCTAGAATGTTCGAGATTGTCCTTCGCGAATAACACCGTTCACTTCCTTAAGTCAAGACGAGTGCGGTGATATATCACACTTGGGTATTTGTCTCACTCCCGTACAAAGTTCTAGAATGTTCGAGATTGTCCTTCGCGAATACCACCGTTCACTTCCTTGAGTCACGACGAGTGCAGTGATATATCACACTTGGGTCTTTGTCGCACTCCCGTACAAAGTTCTAGAATGTTCGAGAATGTCCTTCGCAAATAGCACCGTTCACTTCCTTAAGTCACGACGAGTGCGGCGATATGTCACACTTGGGTATTCGTCTCACTCCTGTACAAAGTTCTAGAATGTTCGAGATTGTCCTTCGCGAATACCACCGTTCACTTCCTTGAGTCACGACGAGTGCGGTGATATATCACACTTGGGTATTTGTCTCACTCCTGTACAAAGTTCTAGAATGTTCGAGAATGTCCTTCGCAAATACAACCGTTCACTTCCTTGAGTCACAACGAGTGCGGTGATATGCCACACTTGGGTCTTTGTCTCACTCCCGTACAAAGTTCTAGAATGTTCGAGATTGTCCTTCGCAAATACCACCGTTCACTTCCTTAAGTCACGACGAGTGCGGTGATATGCCACACTTGGGTCTTTGTCTCACTGCCGGATAAAGTTCTAGAATGTTCGAGATTGTCCGTCGCGAATACCACCGTTCACTTCCTTAAGTGACGACGAGTGCGGTGATGTGTCACACTTAGGTCTTTGTCTCACTCCCGTACAAAGTTCTAGAATGTTCGAGATTGTCCTTCGCGAATACCACCGTTCACTTCCTTTCGACAAGACGAGTGCGGTGATATATCACACTTCGGTCTTTATTCCACCCACGCACAGGGTTCCAGAAAGTTCTTCCAACTTCCACTTAAACCCACTCACGCACAGGGTTCCAGAAAGCTCCTCAAACTTCCAGTTAAATCCCACTTTGTGAACAGGGTTCCAGAAAGCTCTTGAAACTAAATCCACTTCCGACACCAAATTGTCACAGATTTCCCAATCCGTCTTTTCTCTTACTTCCAGAAAAACAATCCGTTAATTAATTACTTCTTTATTAACTACTGAACACTACTAATTACAGGTCAACTAAACACTTATTTAATTAATCGCTATCTAAATCACTTTGATATCTCCAACTAAACACTTTAATTCAGACTGTAACACAAGACTTATACAAGACTAACTAACTCGGCCGTTTATTCTTCTTTTATAGACCCAACGAATATTCCAGATATATTCCAGTATCTCTAGATCCATTTTCTCGTACGACTCGAATGCTTCTCGTCGATTCCAGATTTTTCCAGGCCGATCTCGATCAGCGGCATGTTGTTTGTTTACCAGAATCGCGTAGGGGCGATCGGGGCAATCTTAGGCAATTCGCGGTGCCACAGTCGTCGGTTTGGGAGTGAGTGGGGCAAATTCCGTGACAATAATAAATATAATAATAATAATAATGATAATGATAATGATAATGATAATGATAATGATAATGATAATGATAATGATAATGATAATGATAATGATAATGATAATGATAATGATAATGATAATGATAATGATAATGATAATGATAATGATAATGATAATGATAATAATAATAATAATAATAATAATAATAATAATAATAATAATAACATATTACAAGCGTTATGCGCTGGTATAGAAAAAATGCGAAAAAAATAATGGACTGTAGATTGCAAATTGAATCGGCACTTACCAAGTGTTTAGGTTGCACCCCTCGCGTAAGAATTCTTCTCTCACCTTTTGTTGTTTGTGGTCTGTGTACACACGCGTTCGCGTCTATATGACGACTCTCTCGCCCGCAAGTGGCGTTGTGCCGATTCAAAAATGATAAACAAAAAAAAGTAGAAAAAAGTTAAATACAAAAATAAGCTCTATAAATTAATATAATTAATTTCTGCAAAAAGAAACTTAAATAAATTTATGAACATTTTCCCCCCCTTAAAGTATATTAAAAATATATTTTAGTTTTGCTCTGGTAAAGGACAGAGCTTGATTAAGGGTCTCTTAAAGGTACCCTGTTGCGTTCTGACAGTGGCTACTCTCGGTACACCAACTCGGCCAGGGTGTAAAGCAATGATACGCCCCAGATTCCATTTAAGAGGAGGCATTGTGTCGTTTTTTATGAGAACAAGCTTATTTACAGTAACAGAGGGAGAAGTGGGTTCCAACCACTTATGTCTCTGTTGCAAATGATGCAAGTATTCATCTCGATATCTTCGCCAAAATTCTTGTTGAAAGCGTTGTATTAGTTCATATCTATTCAAAGAATTCAGTTTACAAGATGAATAATCGGGGTCTGGAAGTGCACTCAAGGGCTGTAAATTTAGAAAATGCCCGGGAGTCAAAACTGACATATCATTGGGGTCATTACTAAGCGGATATAATGGGCGAGAGTTTAAAAGTGACTCGATTTGACATAATAAAGTGTAAAACTCTTCGTAAGTCAGAATTTGTTCGCCTATTACACGATACAGATGCGTTTTGACCGATTTAACGCCAGCTTCAGCAAGTCCTGAAAAATGCGGAGCCGAAGGTGGATTAAAGGGCCACTGTATGAAATTACTTTCAACTGCATTTTTAAACAAAGTTTGAATGTACTTGTAACCACCTTGAAAATTTGTTCCGCAATCGCTATAGACCTTTTCACATCTGCCTCTACGGGCTAAAAATCTTCGGAAACAGGCAAAAAAAGCGTCAGAGCTAAGGTCCGAAGCTAATTCCAAGTGAATCGCTTTGGTACTGAAGCATACAAAAACACAAATATATGATTTATATGTTTTTGCCCCCGGACTTTCCCCAAGGTTGTAATAAAAGGGCCCGCGTAATCGACTGCAACATGCGAAAATGGTTTATGCTGCGTAATACGCGCTGCCGGCAAATCGCCCATGGGTGGCTGACAGGGTTTTGGAGATACGCGCCAACATTTTATACAGCTAGAAACACACTTTTTAATAGCGCGACGCATAGATAGAATCCAGAATTGTTGGACAAGTAGAACTGTAAAGTCTGCACCCGTGGTGTAAAAGAATTTATGAAAATCTTCTATGATCATATTAGTTAGACGAGATGTCCTGGGTAAAAGTACGGGAAATTTTGCATCAAATGAAAGCGAAGAATTTTTTAGTCGACCGCCTACTCTTAAAATTCCCTTTTTATCAATAAATACGTTAAGCTTTCGAAGTGGCTTGCATGGAAATTTTTTCTTGAGTAGTTGCGAGATATCCTGAGAAAAATGACAATGTTGAACATGCTTTACCAAAATCATTAATGCCTCATTTAATTCAGAATTTGTAAGTTTTCCTGATTTTTTATCACGCTTTTCTTTTGAATTATTAATAAAACGTAAAACATAAGCAATAATCAGTTTTAATTTTAAAAGCAACGAAATTTTTTCAATTAAATTATCTAGTAAATTTCCAGCAAAATGCGCTAAAAACGTAACTGTTTTTTCTTCAAGATCTTGAGTGACAGGTTCAACCGCGTGATTTAAGTTTGAAGGCCAAAATGTTTGATTTAAAGATAACCACGCAGGGCCGGAAAACCACAAATTATTAGCTAAAAATTCTGAAGTTAATAAACCTCGCGATGCACAATCGGCAGGATTGTCGATTGACTTAACATGATGCCAAGAGGTAGGTGGGATTTTATTTTGAATATATGAAATTCTGTTAGCGACAAAAGTTTTATATTTATGGGGAGATGATTTAATCCACGTAAGGACTATTGAAGAGTCCGTCCAAGCGAAAATTTTAGAAAAATGTATTTTATTTTTAAAAACGTCAGTGACAAATTGTAGTAATTTTGATAATAAAGCGGCGCCAAGTAATTCGAGTCGTGGTATTGAAATATTTTTTAAGGAGACACTTTAGACTTGGCTATAACAAAAAAGGTATGATAGTTATCGTTTTTCTGGAAGCGAAAGTAGGTAACTGCGGCGTAACACTTTTCAGAGGCGTCGGAAAATCCATGCAGTTCGCAATAAGTATAATCACTAATAACAAAATAGCGTGGTAAATTAAATTCTGCGAGGCGTGGTAAGTCGGAAATAAATTTCAACCATTTTTCACAAATTGTATATGGAGGGATATCATCAAGGCACCAAAGTTGTTGAATAAAGCGTTTTGCAAAAAAGGTAATAGGGCACAAAAAACCTAGAGGATCATAAATGCGAGCTATATTTGATAAAATTAATCTTTTTGTACAGGTTGTTTCTATTTTTGGTTTAATTTTGAAAGAAAAAACATCTGCACCCATGTGCCACTGAAGACCTAAGATTTTTAAAGTTGAATTGTCGTCGTTCGTGAAAGAGAATGATTGTGAATTAATATTCTGTTCCGGTAAACCTTCGAAAAATTTAGTATTGTTAGAAGTCCATTTTCTAAGCTCAAATCCTCCGCGATTACATAATTCTATTAGCTCATCACGCGCCCGTATTGCTTGTTCGAGAGAGTACGAACCCGAAACAATGTCGTCGACATAAATCTCGTTTTCCAAAATCTTTACTGCATTTGGAAAAGGTGCACCCTCATCCCTTGCTAATTGAATTATTGTTCGATTTGCTAAGAAAGGTGAACAGGATAATCCGAATGTGACTCGTAATAATCTATAGTCTTTAATGTCGTCATTGGGAGAAAATCGCCATACTATACGTTGATAGTCGGCGTGCCTTTTGCGACACATATTTGTGTAAACATACTTTTATGTCACTAGTAAACACAATTGGATATGATCTAAAATTGAGTAAAATTTGCGTAATATCCTTTTGCAATTTTGGACCCGAAATAAGTTGATCATTTAGAGAACCAAAATTAGTTTTAGCGGATGCGTCGTAGACAATGCGCAACGTGTTGGAACTGGACTTGGTTACGCAATGATGAGGAATATAAAATACATTATCAATTTTGTGATGATCTAAAATGGGTTCCAAATAATTGTTATCAATGTATTCTTGAATAATTTTGAATATTCCGAGTGCAATTCAATATTTTTTAAATTTTCTTTTAGCGAAAAAGCGTTTAATAGCATGCTCTTTAGTATTATCAAAGTCGAAAAATGGATCTGAATTTTTAAAAGGCAACTCAACAATGTACCGTCCCTCAGCGTTTCTAGAATGCGTTTTTTGAAAGATTTCTTCGGCGAGGTCTTCATCGGGAGAATTTTTATGTGATTGCGGAACTTCTTCAATTTCCCAAAAGGATTTCATAGTGTTATCAATGTCAATTTTACTTGTGACAAAAAATGAATTACTGTTATGAATATTTGTTGCGTTATCGAATTTACCCATTAGCACCCAACCAAATACTGTTTCCAGTGCGACCGGCTGATTTGCTTCACCGAATAGTTTATTACCCAACAGAACATAAGGTACAACTTCAGCGCCTAACAAAATGTCTATTTCCGAGGGTTTGTTAAAATGTGCATCAGCAAGAGGCAAGTCTTTTATATGAGCCCATTTCTCAATATTTTCAATTGCAGAAAAAGGCAATTTATTACACAACTTAGAGAAAATTACTGCGTCAAATGTTATTAACGGATTAGGCTTATCGATGGGTTTTATAGTGCACGTGACAGCACCCTTTGAAGTGAAATCTTGCATGTCAGATAGACCCTGAACCCTAACTGAATAGTTATACTTTGTGAGACCTAGACTTTTATAACAATTTTCCGAGGTATAACTCATCTCCGAACCGCAATCAATTAAAATGCGTATTTTTTTAAACTCTCCACGCCTATCCAAGATTTCGACGTTTGCGGTGGATAATAAAATGCGAGTATTGGATATTATTTTTCCACAAAAACTGGATGAATTTGCGGAATTATTATCGACTTGACTGTTAGGACTATTTACTGTTCCAGCGGCGGAATCAACTTGCAAACAAGTCTCCGGCGATATCGAATTATCATTATTTGTAGCATTTGATTCTGCTCCCGTATTACGGTCATTTCGTGAAATATGCAATAATGAATGATGATTTCCATTACAAAATTTACAAGTAGAACGCGACTTACAATTTTTTATGTCATGATAAGAACTTAAACAATTCGTACATAATCGTTTTTGCCGAACAAATGAATTTCGCTCTTGCGCGGTTTTTTTGTGAAACATAGAACATGCATAAAGGTTATGTGTTGCGTTACATAAAGTACAAGGTGTGGAAGAATTATTCTCCCTTAAGAAAAATGTACTGCGCGGTTTGGATTTTTGAAAAGAATGATTTGATTTATTCGAAGTATGTTTGACATTATCCAGAAGAGGTGTTTGAGATCTAGTGCGTTGTACTGAAGTTTTAGCTTTACTGCGACGCGTAACAAAATCGAATAATGTCTGAAACGAAGCTATTTCTACAGAACTAGGAAATTCTAATTCGAATTGTGTAAGCGTATTTTCATCGAGATGCTTTGAAAATAAATAGAGAAGCAAGAAGTCCCAATTAGACGTGCAAAAGCCCATGTTTTTCAAACTAGCAATATTTTCGCCATAGATCGTTAGTAAAGAACTCAAATCGGACACATTTTTGCGTGACTTATGACCGGTGCAGCTTCCAATTCTCGAAGCAGAGTGAAAGCTATAGCTTTTATCATAAAAACGATTTACAAAAGAATCGTAAGCGTTTTGGTAATTTTCAGAATTTAGGGCGTTTTTGTACATGCGATAATGCCGCTCCTTCCAAATGTGTAACTAAAAGATTGAATTTTTCTATGGGTTCTAAATCCGTGTTATTATGAACAAGCGTATTGAAAAGATCATAAAATGATTTAAATTGTGTTAAATTATGACCTGAAAACTTGGGCAAATTAATAGGGGGTAATTTTATCTTTTTACGGTTATTAGAATTCGGAGTATTGGCAGCGACTAAATTAGATGCGGGTTCTATCTTATGTTCTTTCTCACTAATCTCTAATAAGACGGTTCTAACGCGAGATAAATTAAAATCAAATTGTTTGCGAACATTTTCTTCCGTAGCGATTGCCTCATCCTGTAAAACTATGAGCAAAATAATATTCTCGTGATGTTTTTTAAAATCTGCTGCTATTTGATCAACAGGGGATGCTAACATTTTAAATTGATCCTGAAAATTTTGATCATCTTTCGCCGTTAAGGAAAAATCTATCATTTCAGCAATTTGATTAAAACATATTTGGCGTAGCGCCTTGTATTGTTTAATTTTGTTTGCGTTTTGCGACATTTCAAAATGTAAAAATTAAATAGCGTTAAAGCGAAGATACGAGATTATGCGTGTGCAAAGTTGACAGTAAATTTTTATGTTGAAATCAGCTGTTCTCATAAAAAGAATGGTATTTTCGTTGAAAGACAGAAAAAAAGATTTGCCTTATCAGATGTACCGAAAGTATACAAGAACCTTGAACCTTTTTAGATATTTGTTAAAAGAATGTAGTATGTAGAATATAGTAATATATTTGTATCTATTATAAAAACTTTAATAAAGTTACTAATGATCATGTAATAGTGTGCTTACTTTTGTATCATAAAATATATTTATATACATATATATGATCCGGTTAAGAAGGAACCAAATTAATATGTCAATAACATATTACAAGCGTTATGCGCTGGTACAGAAAATATGCGAAAAAAATAATGGACTGTAGATTGCAAATTGAATCGGCACTTACCAAGTGTTTAGGTTGCACCCTCGCGTAAGAATTCTTCTCTCACCTTTTGTTGTTTGTGGTCTGTGTACACACGCGTTCGGGTCTATATGACGACTCTCTCGCCCGCAAGTGGCGTTGTGCCGATTCAAAAATGATAAACAAAAAAAAAGTAGAAAAAAGTTAAATACAAAAATAAGCTCTATAAATTAATATAATTAATTTCTGCAAAAAGAAACTTAAATAAATTTATGAACAATAAATAATAATAATAATAATAATAATAATAATAATAATAATAATAATAATAATAATAATAATAATAATAATATTAATAATAATAATAATAATAATAATAATAATAATAATAATAATAATAATAATAATAATAATAATAATAATGTGTTCGATACTGAGCGGGAAAATCCAGACTCTGTCACCGAGTCGGATCCTGCTCAGTTAAAAGCCCTAATTAAAGCTGCAGAAACGCATCATCTTCTGCAGCTACATAAGGATAAGCCAATGCATGGTCTCTTCTACCGACATCTAGAGGGGCTTGGCTTATCTGAAAGGCTGACCTTTGCTTTTTGAGGTCAGCGGGGCTGAACTCTGAGACCGAGGGATTCATAATGGCTTGCCAAGATGGTGTAATGAACACACTCGTCTATCGTAGTCGTGTCTTGGGTATCGAGGTTCCTGATACCAGCTGCAGGGCCTGCCGCCTAGCGCCGGAGACGCTTATGCATCTCCTGTCTGCTTGTCCGGTATATGCGGCCACAGCGTATATCCAAAGACACGATTCAGCCTTACGGGTGTTGTATTATCATTTACGACACTCGTATGAGATAGACGAGACGCCAGTGCTGCCTTATGCTCCGGGGGATATAGAATCCGTAGTGGGGAATGAGAAGTGCCGAATTTATTGGAACTATTCATTCCCCACCCTCAGGCAAATCCAAGCCAATAAGCCTGATGTAGTCCTCCTCGACCACCAGCTTAGGACGATGTTTGTGATTGAGTTCTCGGCTCCCGCATAGAACAACATCGTCCTAAAAGAGGAGGAAAAACGGAGGAAATATCGAGATCTTCTCTCCGAGCTCCGCAGGCTGTATCCAGACCACTCTGTTAAGATTGTGGTGCTAATTATAGGCGTCCTGGGTGGAATGAGACATACGTTGCTTTCTGACTTAAAGATCATACCGGCTTGTTGAAATTCGGCAGAGATCTTAGCCGGCAGAAGGCAATCGTCCTTGGTTCGCTACGTCTGCTCAGAACACACGATTTACGGGCGCAATGATTACTCACTCCACGGAGTGGAGAGTGGTCATTGCTTGACTCTCCAGAACATCTCCGAATGTGTCGGAGCTTCGGAAGGTGTTTACTGGAAACTAAAAAATAATAATAATAATAATAATAATAATAATAATAATAATAATAATAATAATAATAATAATAATAATAATAATAATAATAATGGCTTATCTGAAAGGCTGACCTTTGCTTTTTTGAGGTCAGCGGGGCTGAACTCTGAGACTGAGGGATTCATAATGGCTTGCCAAGAAGGTGTAATTAACACACTCGTCTATCGTAGTCGTGTCTTGGGTATCGAGGTTCCTGACACCAGCTGCAGGGCCTGCCGCCAGGCGCCGGAGACGCTTATGCATCTCCTGTCGGCCTGTCCGGTATATGTGGCCAGCGTATATCCAAAGACTCGATTCTTCCTTAGGGGTGTTGTATTATCATTTACGACACTCGTTTGAGATAGACGAGACGCCTGTGCTGGCTTATGCTCCGGGGGTTATAGAATCCGTAGTGGGGATTGAGAAGTGCCGAATTTATTGTAACTATTCCTTCCCCACCCTCAGGCAAATCCAAGCCAATAAGCCTGATGTAGTTCTCCTCGACCACCAGCTTAGGACGATTTTTGTGATTGAGTTCTCGGCTCCGCAGAGAACAACATCGTCCTAAAAGAGGAGGAAAAACGGAGGAAGTATCGAAGTATCTTCTCTCCAAGCTCCGCAGGCTGTATCCAGACCACTCTGTTAAGATTGTGGTGCTAATTATAGGCGTCCTGGGTGGAATGAGACATACGTTGCTTTCTGACTTAAAGATCATACCGGCTTGTCGAAATTCGGCAGAGATCTTAGCCGGCAGAATGCAGAAGGCAATCGTCCTTGGTTCGCTACGTCTGCTCAGAACATACGATTTACGGGCGCAATGATTACTGACTCCACGGAGTGGAGAGTGGTCATTGCTTGACTCTCCAGAACATCTCCGAATGTGTCGGAGCTTCGGAAGGTGTTTACTGAAAAAAAAAATAATAATAATAATAATAATAATAACATCGCATGAGCTAATAGTCCACTTGCTCCAATGGCTTGCGGTGGCCGACCCCATAGTGAGATGTATTGAACAACTCATGCCGCTCTGGAGGACCCGCTTTACCATAACATCGGATAATGCAAGGGTCCAGACAGAGCCGGTTTTGTTCAGGAGGGGAGTGTTCCACGGAGATTCCCTGAGTCCCCTCTTGTTTTGCATCTCACTGCTGCCATTATCCGTTGCACTTCGTCGTACCCGGGTTACAACTGCGGTACCCCAGGAGACCGGAGGCATAAGGTCACCCATTTGTTCTATATGGATGACCTTAAACTCTACGCCTCCGGAGAGAGGATTTAAATCAGTCCCTCAGAGTGGTACATGAGTACACGCAGGCGGTTGGGAAGGAGTTCGGGCTGGACAAATGTGCACTGGTTCATCTCAAGAGAGGACGATGCGGTCCATACGGAGAGGACGCCCAGCTCATAGACGGAAGCATCTTTCACTATCTAGATGCCGGAGAGTCGTACACCTATTTGGGTGTCCCACAGCGGGGCACTCATGAGGTGGCAACGGTGAAAAACGCTCTCCGCGGCAGGTATCGGCACCGCCTCCGACAGATCTGGTCTTCGGAGCTGTCGGGTAAGAACAAGGTGAGTGCCACAAATATGCTTGCCGTTCCGATCCTTCTCTACTCCTTTGGAGTAGTGAAATGGACACAAGAAGAGCTGAGGCAACTCGATGTAGGGACCCGTAAAATGATGCATCTCTATCGGAGTTTGCATCCAAGATCATCCGTTCCGCGGCTATACTTCACAAGAAATCGGGAGGCCGTGGACTTTTGAGTTTGGAGTGTCTCCAGGGCAGAGTGGTTTTGGAGGAGGCCTGTAAAGTCATCAGGAGCTCGGATCCCCTTCTTTGCATGGTCCAAGATTATGAAGCAGCAGGGATAGGAGCGTTTCTGTATAAGACAGCGAGAAGAGCAGCCGATGAACTTGGTCTCGTGTTCGATACTGAGCGGGAAAATCCAGACTCTGTCACCGAATCGGATCCTGCTCACTTAAAAGCCCTAATTAAAGCTGCAGAAACGCGTCATCTTCTGCAGCTACATAAGGATAAGCCAATGCATGGTCTCTTCTACCGTCATCTAGAGGGGCTTGGCTTATCTGAAAGGCTGACCTTTGCTTTTTGAGGTCAGCGGGGCTGAACTCTGAGACCGAGGGATTCATAATGGCTTGCCAAGATGGTGTAATTAACACACTCGTCTATCGTAGTCGTGTCTTGGGTATCGAGGTTCCTGATACCAGCTGCAGGGCCTGCCGCCAAGCGCCGGAGACGCTTATGCATCTCCTGTTTGCCTGTCCGGTATATGCGGCCACAGCGTATATCCAAAGACACGATTTAGCCTTACGGGTGTTGTATTATCATTTACGATACTCGTATGAGATAGACGAGACGCCAGTGCTGCCTTATGCTCCGGGGGATATAGAATCCGTAGTGGGGAATGAGAAGTGCCGAATTTATTGGATCGGTCAGTGGTCGCGCGGTTTAAGGCGCTAGTACTTGAATCGAGGTGACTAGACGGAGTTAGTTCGAACCCAGCTGCCGGTAGACCGTATATAAGCTATATTCATAGAGAGGATTGGCGCCCTCTCTGTGGGTATGGTAGGGTGGAATAATGTTAGCTTGGGTCAATGTGAGAGATTGATGCCGGTTGATATTTGACTACCCCCCTAATTAATGAGGTTTTCCAGGTTTTCCTCATTCCTGCACTGAATAGTGGTTAGGGCCTACCAACGTAAGTCGTTCCTGGGCGCAAATGCGGCCTGCTTAATAATAATATGCCGCCCCCTCTCCCGCACAAGTCTCCGACTTCTGGGCTAATCCCTGTGATTAGAATGAGGGGTAGAGATATTATTATTATTATTATTATTGGAACTATTCATTCCCCACCCTCAGGCAAATCCAAGCCAATAAGCCTGATGTAGTCCTCCTCGACCACCAGCTTAGGACGATGTTTGTGATTGAGTTCTCGGCTCCCGCAGAGAACAACATCGTCCTAAAAGAGGAGGAAAAACGGAGGAAGTATCGAGATCTTCTCTCCGAGCTCCGCAGGCTGTATCCAGACCACTCTGTTAAGATTGTGGTGCTAATTATAGGCGTCCTGGGTGGAATGAGACATACGTTGCTTTCTGACTTAAAGATCATACCGGCTTGTCGATATTCGGCAGAGATCTTAGCCGGCAGAATGCAGAAGGCAATCGTCCTTGGTTCGCTACGTCTGCTCAGAACACACGATTTACGTGCGCAATGATTACTGACTCCACGGAGTGGAGAGTGGTCATTGCTTGACTCTCCAGAACATCTCCGAATGTGTCGAAGCCTCGGAAGGTGTTTACTGGATAAAAATAATAATAATAATAATAATGATAATGATAATGATAATGATAATGATAATAATAGGTATTGTCTGAAGCTATTTATTTGTGGCATAGTTTTAGTTTTTCTTTAGTTTTTTTGACTGTTCCGTTTGGCGCAAGGGCTTATTTAATTAATCTCTATTATTTTTTCAGAAGTGTGGCAAAAACCCAAAAAAACTAAAGAAAAAATAATAATAGGTCTTTATTGAAATTTAAAGAACAAATAAGAAATATGTATAAAAGGAATGGCGAGGTTCAACACTATTGTTGCTCTACCATCTAACCAGTCCCTTACAAATGATATATTAATATAACTATAAACTATATGAAATATTAAAAATAGACATAATCAACTAGCATACATGAGGCACAGATTTAACTTAAACTACTAACATAGGATTTGACCCGCTTTTTAAAACTATGTAAACTAGAAGCAGATTTAATGTCAGAGGGGAGTTTATTATAAATTTTAACAGCATTATAACTAAAAGATTTTTGAAATTGAGCAGTTAAATGCCTTGGAACAGTGTAGAGACCACGAAATCTAGTGGGTCTTTCATGTTGGTCTTTGACAAGTTTATGAAAGAGATAGGAGAACCAGAATCATTAATTTTATAAACGAGAGATGCCATATGAGCCATATAACGCTCATTTAGTTTCAACCACTTGGATTGCTCGTACTTAACACTTATATGATCATATTTTCCCAGACAATGGGCAAATCTTAAACAAATATTTTGAAGTTTCTGAAGGCTTTCTTTATCTCCATTTAAAATAGCTGGCCAGTAAACTACATCACAATAGGCTACACTACTAAAAATGAACGTTTCACACAATTTTAGTTTAACATCAGTGTTAAGAATTTCTTTATAGAGATAAAGAGTTTGCAGCTTACAGTAGAATTTTTGTAATAAGTATTATTATTATTATTTTTTTGCGGCATCGATTGCTGGGATCATTAGCCGCTCATGGGTATGTGAAATTAAATTTGTTTGTATAACCTACTTAATTTAAGTAAATTAAATAATTTAGCTATAGATGTGTTATTATTTGTAAAAATATTTTGCATGGTATTCCATCCCCGCAGTAATTCTAGATTGTTCATACGTTGAGCATTCAGTAAGAATGTGTTTAACTGTAAGTACTACTTTACATCTTGGACATTGCGGAGTTCTCTGTCCTAGCAGAAAGTGAATGGATGTTAGGTAAGTATGACCTAATCTCAAACGTGTTAGGATTACCTGTTCTTTTCTAGATAATTTTATTGCAGGTTTCCATGTACAACTGCTAACCTTTGGAGAAACTAATTTATATACTGTCTGTGTTTGATCCCATCTGTCCTGCCATTTTCTTTGACATATTTTCTTTATTTCCCCAATGATGTCTCTGTCTCCAACTGGAATGCCTTCATCTATTTTGTTATTAGTCGCTGATTTTGCTGCTCTATCTGCCATTTCATTTCCTAACACTCCTACGTGGCTTGGTGTAAAAATAAAAGTTATTTTTTTGTTTATATCATTTAGGTAAGATAAAGTTTCTAATATTGTTTGGATTAATGGGTCAAAGTTGAATATGTTGTTTAATGCTTGTAGTGAGCTGAGGGAGTCTGTGCAGATAAGAAATTGACGTTTGGGCGAAAATTCACAAAACCGTAGGGCCTGCCAAATAGCGTATAATTCCGCAGTGTAAACACAGGATAATTCAGGTAGGGACCATGAATATGTTTCATTTCCGACTACAAATGCACTTCCTACCCCATTTTCTGTTTTAGATCCATCCGTATACATTTTCTCTGCATTTGGATAGTTATTCAAGATGTTCAGATGGAGATTTTTTAGAAGCGTTGGGTTGGTTTGATGTTTTATGAACGATGCACACTCATGGTTTATGTTTGGGACCGAAAATTGCCACGGAGGAAAAGAGGTATATTTCTTAGGGTAAGCCTCAGGAAAACTGATTTCTTTATGTAACCGAGCTGTAAATGGTTTTGTAATTGTGGGTCTGTTTGAATAAATATCGTTTTCGGATCCGAATATAATTTTGTTATTTGGGTGAAGAGGTTGAACTTTTATAGATGTTGCGTAATTATGCATTAGTTGTTCTCTTCTTAAGGAAAGCGGAGGAATACCTGCCTCTACCTCTAAAGATCGGATGGGAGTCGTTCTGAAGACTCCAGTAGCTAATCTTAATCCAATATTTTGAATAGTATCCAATGATTTAAGTTGTGTAGAGCGTGCTGAAAAGTAGATTATCGAGCTATAGCCCATTTTAGATGTAACCACAGTTTTGTAAAAGGTGATTAATGTTTCCTTATCAGCTCCTCATTTAGTATTAGACAAACAACGTACTATGTTTAAAGCGGATTTGCATCTGGTCATTAAGTCAGTAATATGTGTCTTCCAGGTTAGTTTTTTGTCAAATATTAATCCTAAGAACTGCAAGGAGTCTACGTTAGAAATAGGCAGATTGTTCAGTGTCAAATGAGCTCCTCATGCTCTGATCTGAGACGGCAAAAATGGATGCATTTAGTTTTTGTTTCAGAAAAGCGGAAACCCTTTTGTTGTGCTTGATCACAGAGTGCATCAATAGCTTCTTGCAAGTTAGTTTTAATAACGTCCATGGACGGATCAGCGTAGCAGAAACAGATGTCTTCTACTTATAGACATTTTGACACGTTGGGGTCTATGTTTGACACTAGGTCGTTAATGGCGATGGCAACAAGGGTGACACTTAATGTTGATTCTTGGGGTATGCCATTTTCCATTCTGTATGTATTGGATATGTTATTCCCTACACGAATTTTGAAGGTTCTGCCTTTTAAAAAGCTTCTTATAAACATAGGTAGTCTTCCTCTTATTCCCCAATCGTATAGTGTTTTTAGAACACCATGCCGCCAGGTACGATCGTATGCCTTTTCAAGATCAAAGGACACACTAACAGCGTGGCTTCTGTTGGCAAAGCTATCCTGGATATAATTTTCCAGAAATATCAAATGGTCAAGAGTTGATCTATATTTCCTAAAACCCATTTGAAAATTTGTCAGTAAGTTTCTGGTTTCCAGTAACCAGATTAGCCTGAGATTGATCATCTTTTCCATTATTTTGCTTAGACAACAAGTAAGTGATATTGAGCGGTAGCTGGACGGCTGCTTAGGATCTTTTTTTGCTTTGAGGATAGGTGTGATTTCTGCATTCCTCCATTTTTTAGGGTATTCTCCCTTTTGTCATATATGGTTATAAAGGTTAAGAATCGATTCCTTTTCTATTTTTGGCATATATTTTTATTTTTTTTATTTATCGTTCCACTATCCAACGGGATTAACTTGGAAATTACAGGACGGAAAATAGCTTACAATAGAAAGAAAAGGAAAAACAACAACAACAAAGATACACATAGCAAAATAGCAAACAAATAAACATATGAAAGTTAATCAGTATAAAAATAACAAAAACAATAATACATGTATATACAAACAAACAATTCAGATACCTAAGACTAAAAAAAAATGTAAAAATCGGAAAAGGAAAAAACAAAACAATAATCAAGTTAAAAATACATTTTTTATGTGCTTAATACTAGAATGAAATATATCAACGCTGTCTTGCACAGTTTTATAATAACGTAACATTGCATACAATGGTGAATAATACAATATATTGGTTCTAGCAGTTTTCATAACGAATGTTTCACTACGCCGTGTATTATTTGTGGGCATATTTAGATTAATTTTGTGTAGAATTTCGGGGAAGTCACATCTAAAGTTAAGAGCAGGACTTCTGCCACCGCATAATTTTGGCGCTACTTGTACCTCAGTTCGAATAAAATTATTAATTTATATTGGTTTCCCACCAAAGACGGCAGTTGAACATGCTGGTTATTTGTTCTATTAAGCAACAGGTGTCGCTGTTTTCGACAACTTGCCTCCACATTATCCAGTGTAGTACATTATAATTTATCTTGAAAATGTAAAATTTTATTTGAAAATCAACGTATTATAATCGTTGACAGTAAAATATATGTATATATGTAACTATAAATATGTTAATATGCATTAATGAAAATTAATAATCGTTCAATTTTCTATAAACAATATTTAGTCACAATGATCTAGTAACAATGAAGATAAAACAAAAAACATCAAGTTTGACCTTGAATAAATTTTTTTTGGCGATATATTTTTAATACAGCAGTGCTTATAATATGTATAATAAAACTAATCAAAAATATAGTTTGTAGTAGGTAAGCATTGGTGTACAATAGGCACTTGACCGAGGTGTGTATTTGCATCTTCTTTTTAATAAATCAGAGAATATATAGAGTTTAAAAATCTTTATTATACAAGATGTCCCACCGCGAATTAGCGTCGATTGTCATCTGGGAAAATACTGATCCGAAACTTAGAACGACGCCAAATTATGATAGGTATATTTACAAATTTTAAAATATTATACCAAGCGTTTTACTCTTGCCGTTACATTTTGGCAACTTCAAACAGCTATAACTTTTTTTTTATTTGAAATAGAACACTCAAAACCAAATACATACAATATACTTACAATAATCTTCAAAAATGTAAGTACACAGTTGCATTCCTTGGTTAATGTATTTGTTATTTATTATTACTTCTGTAATTTTAAATTATAATTAAACCATATATCTATTAAAACTTAATAATTACTGTTAAATTAAATGTAATATTTTAAAAATAATATTCTATTCTTATTATTTAAATAGTTTTGAAATAATGAAAACTATCAAAAGTAATTATATCAATTTTACCAGTAATAATATACCTATTTCTTCATTAGACTTGGCACAAATTTTAAAAAATACTGAATTCAGTAGCATAGTCAGATTTTAAACTTAAAATTGCTAACAAATTTTTAAAGTGTTTCCATCTTGCTATAAACAACTTGAAGATAAAAATTTATAGTATTTCTCTATTTTACTTATTGGTATTAGAAATATCATTAAAAGAGTGGGACTAGAATACGTTCCGCAGGTAGTTGCGAAGGTTACCGCTGCCCTTGGTTTTTATCACATAGGTACAATGTATGACCTTGGCGTTGAAAATTAGGGGAATATAAAAACTGTGATGCATTTGCGCATGCTCCATAATACAGCGCAACTTTCAGATTCAAACCAGGGTTGGGTTTGCTATTACAATCGTAACAGATCTATTACAATTCATACATTGTCATTACGCTATTACAACAAACCAGAAATTATGCTGGATCTATTACAAACTAAAGAAAACACGTAAATTCTATTACACTTTTTCGGTTTTTAAATTTTAGTAATAAAGCAGGCTGTTAATCATTGAAACGTGATTGACAAATAATCCTTTTCTATGAGTCCTCTGCAAATCTTACAATAGTCGGTGATTTGCACCCTATTCTTTTGTCTGTGGTCTGTAACCTGGGTCTGTGACTCCCATGTTTTTTTTGCTGTTTTGTGCTATGTGTGATGACTGAAACACAGAGAACCATCCTCTGTGACTGAAATGTTCAAAATGTTGAATTTGGCATTCTGTGCTGTGATTTTGGCAGCTAATCTGTAATAGCATGATACTTTTACATTACAGGAAGATATAGAAACATTAACATTTTAATATCAATGTTAATCTGTGTTGCGCAGCTGTCTCATTTACATTTTTTATATATTATATTATCATTGTTATATATTATCTATATAAGATTGTTATTGTTATTACTGACTTTTCAAGAAAAAGTTTTCTTAAAGACTGCGCTGTTGATTTTTTATTATTAAACAAATATGTTTTTGTTATTTTCTTATAAATTTAAAATAAATGTAAATATTTTGTTCGGTTTATTTAAAATGTAAAAACTGTTATGTGTTTTATGATAGAAATCAAATTAATGAACATTAAACTCATACACCAGAGACCATAGACAAAATATAAACCATAGAAACCCCTAAAACGAAACCATTAAAATTAAATTTATTTGCAGAAATCTGCAGTAAAAAAAATCTATTACCAATCTATTACATTTTGCATGGAGATGTCATTACAAATCTATTGTAGTTCTGTCCCAACCCTGATTCAAACTAGTAACTGATTCATCATGATCCTAGACACATTAAAGGGTTATCTGTTAACTTATTATTGTGACATTGCGAATTACTGTGGCTGTTCTCATTCATTTTATATAAAATTAAAATGAAAGACCAATGATCTTAGACAAGTTATTTTTGATAAATGTATGTATTTACGGTTGGTTGGAACAGATAGAAGAGAAGACTAAATAAGTGTTCTCTATAATTACGGTAATTATTTACATTAACGTAAACCTCTCCAATCTTAACAAAAAATTTCCGACCCCCGTATTTTCGAGGGTGCTGATCACGAATCTGAAGTCAGATTTCGGCGCTCGCATGTAGTTTTCGAAAAAAAAATTATTCAAAATTATAACCTCTATTTATACACTACATTAGGTTGAAATTGCATTGTACATCTCTGCCGTCTTCATTCCATGACGTCACACTGTTGTCAAAATATGTATGAGTTATATTGCAATTTCAACCTAATGTAATGTATACATAGAGGCTACAATTTTGAATAATTTTTTTTTTCGAAAACTACATGCGAGCGCCGAAATCTGCTTCAGATTCGTGATCAGCACCCTCGAAAATAGGGGGAAGGGGTAGGAATTATTTTGTTAAGATTGGAGAGGTTTACGTAGTGTAAATAATTACCATAATTACTTTTCGTACAACTCTCCCTTTCGGAATTTTTCATATTTTAAAGTTACGTCCTGAATGTAGTCAATTTTAATGAAATGTGGAAAGTAGATTTTGTTTATACTGAGATTAGGTAATTATATCAACATTTATCTTGTTTAACAGAAATGCGTTACCCTTAACGTAAAGTGACCGTAATCTTTGACACATTTCCTCTTTTTCAATAATAATATGCAGTTTATATATTAATTTAAAATAAAAAGGACACTCATTTACAACAACAAAAAATTGTTTTTGAAACTTATTTAGGTTAGTAAATACCTACTGTTCTTTTAGAAAACGCTTCATTTTTTCAATGTGATTTTTTATTGCATTAAACACTTTTAACGCAACTGGCATTTCTCTATTTGATATAAATAGAGAAGTAATTTACGAATTGAAAACAAATATTTTGTGCTGAAAACTAAGCGTAAGCACGGCACGGTTCCGTTGAAATGGTCTTAGTTCTCGGAATGAATGAATGAGAGTCTCATTATGAGACAGCCATATTATATACTTACTCACAGCGCACATGCGTATACATATAATGGTTAGTTGAGAAAAAAGAAATAAATATATCATTTACTACATTATTTCACGTACCTAACACTGAAAAAATGTAAATTGTCTCGAAACGTTTTATTTACACTGTATAATTTATTTTCTGAAAAGTGCTGAAAATTTATGTATTAAATATATTTACCTCGTTTTAAACCAAAAACTTTATAATGTAATGAAAAACAAAACTGAAGTTAACGTTACATACGAGTATATTTTATACTTGATAAAACTTTTATAAATAAATGGGGTGATTTACATGAATATTTCTTCAAAAATACTTCAGTTTTAAATATAGAGGGTGTTACGAAAAATGTTTATTTAATATTTATATTGTGTATTTATTCAAAAGAAACTCATCATGCAGCAATTTCAAATCCCCTAACCAACCAGTAATGGAGATATGGGTTATTACCCATTCCATCAACTTTTAAAGAAAATATACAACCCTAATAATAATATGTGTAATACGAAACATATTACACACTTTTTATTATTTTTTCTGCATTCATACTGACTAAAAAACAGTACGGAACACGAACAATACTCTGAAAAATGCTTGTAACAAGTATCAAGTTGACCATTATCACTGGGCATAATATGCGTATAGTGAAATAACCCATAGTGCCCAGAGTTTTGTAATACTAATAATTATTCATTTTAAGCTATGTACTAAATAGGTGAATAAAATTCGAATATTTTGCAGATTCATTATTTTGGCCCATTCTTTACTGAACACCTTGTATATTTTTTTGTAAAACGTTGAAACACCTTTTATCTCAAAAAGCAAATAAAAAAGAGTTTTTATAGGAACTCAAATGTATCCATTTAATGTTAAAGCTAATGTTAATATATTACTTACTGTGCACATTTTTAGCTATATAGAGTTTTATGAACATAAATTTTCTACAATATTTACCTGATATTAGTTAAGTTCGGAGAAATGACCGAATATCAAAACCATTTTGTAGTATCTGTTTTAGAAAATAGTACCTGTGATTCTAGCCAATTTTAAATATTATCTAAAAATTGAATACCCTATCAAAAAATCAGGAAAACTATATTTAAAAAGAGCAAAAATCTGAATATTTTGTGTTATTTATGACTTTTCAATTTTTCTAAAAGTAGAACAAAATGTCTAAAAATATTTTGAAAAATATTTACAAATAAATATTATCATCGCAATACAATAAAGACACTGTAGGTATAAATCAAATTACATATTATAATACGTAGTGCCAGCATTAAATAATAAGGTGGCGGCTAGCGTACCACTTAAAATTATTTTTAATCTAGGTATTTTAATATAAATTTTGTAATTTGTGTCTAGATTAAAATACATGGTTTATATCTATTACAAAATTTGTAAAAATCACTAATAATAATATTAAAACGTAGGGCGCCGAACGCCTTCTCACAGTCAGTGCTTTTGCTGAACGCGTCTAGGTATGATTTCTTTTTTTGATTTCGTAATATAATGCTAATGCAGAAGAAATGTCCGCGGAACCAGCACCAGTTAAAACCGCTGCAAATCAGTTTTATTTACGGCGGTTGTCATGACATCGACGAAACGCATATTTTCCTCTGCCTATAGAACCCTCCTAGAACTTACGGGTGCCGCGGAGGTTGAGAGCTGTGTCGGTTGTTCATACAATTAAAATAATTATGTATCAGTAGTGTTATTTATATGTATGTATTCGATTATAAATGTGGAAGTTTGTCAAAGTATTTGTAATTTATTGTCCCGTTTGTATTGAAAATACCATTTTCTAGATGAAAAATGAGAATATTTTTCAAATTCAATAATTTTGTCAATTTTAAGTGGGTTCACTTGAAATTGACAAAAAAGGAATATCAAATAACAAAATGTTCGAAAGTTTTGAGAAGAATGGTATTCACAATATAAGTGGCTGTGTGAAAGCATTTATTTAAAAAAAACTTTTTTATACCCTGTTTAATTGCAGCGAACAAAAAAATCGCTCGAACTCTACCTTAATTTTTAAGTGCGGAAATCCTACCAAATATATGATGGGTGAATCAAATAGGTACATTTTTTACTATAAAATGACAAACTCGCCATAAGTATTATTTATCTTTCCGTGTCACCATTGATAATACGTTAAATTAAGATTGTATAAATTACCTAGGTATATATTCTTATTTTAAAATGACAATTTACTAAAAGGACTGTATTTTACACTAATCATTAAATACCAATTTTATAATTATTTAAATACATATACATGTATTGGAAATCAAAGTGGGTATATACGTCACGTATATTAAATTAATCTATATTTATATTCAGTCAATATAAATCAATCAAATAGGACGCCACTGATTCTCCCATAAAACTATTCATGAAAACGTGCTAGTGACATCTGTGGCATAGAAGCTGAACTAAATCTAAAGCCTGTAATACCTTCTAATTCCTAAGAGAATATGTGAATATGTAAACAATATGGAGGGAAAAACATCCAATTTTGTAAACTTTACAGATTCTAAAGTAGGTTTCGTATTGAAATTTGTCTTTGAGGAGTTGTGTAGAAAGGTCTATTCTAGGATCTAAAGGTAATACATTTTGGAATAAACAAGTTAGAAACTTGAGTTTCATTTTCAAACTAAAAATGCGTTTATTGGGCTTATACAATAAAAATATCTTATAAAAATATGTCATTACCTACTTTGCATTGTCTAAAATATATCTGTGAAGAGAAATTTTAAAATAGTTTTGTATTAATAAAGTTGTAAATCCAACAAAATAAATACCCGTGGCGCCATCCTTTTCCGTAGCGGCAGAAGTCCTGCTCTTAATAACGTTATGCAAGAAAATAACAGATTGCATATGACGACGGATAGCCAATGAATTGTAGTGATGATCACGCAGTAATAAATTGCTTGGGTACCCAATTGGAGGATATATTTTGTTCTTTTTCAAATACAAAAATCTTAAAAATCTACGTTGAACTCTTTCCAAGCATTCAATATATTTCACATGATTAGGTGACCACACGATTGAGCAGTATTCCAATTTGGATCTTACAAATGAATTGTACAATAATTTCACAGTGTCAAGGTTGACAAAATCTCTGGAGTTTCGAACAACAAATCCAAGGTTCCTACATGCAGCTGAAACCATTTGAGTAATATGATGTGAAAAACTTAATTTCTGGTCAAAATATACACCCAAATCTTTAACATATTCGGGTCTGGCAAGTGGGACGTTGTTAGTATTATAAGATAAATTTAAAATATTCTTCTTTAAGGTATAGCTTAAAACACTACACTTGCTAACATTCAAAGGCAATCTGTGTTCTAAACACCATAAAGTAAGTCTGTCAACATTTCTCTGCAAATCAATGCAATCCTGAATACTCTCAATTCTTAAATATATTTTCATGTCATCAGCATACAACAAATGGGGCACATCCAAGTAATCAACAACAGTATTAATAAATATATTAAATAGGAGGTCCCAAAATTGTCCCCTGGGGAACACCTGATAAAACAGGAAAAGTTACCGAATTAAAGCCTTTATAACATACAGATTGTAATCGATTGATTAAATAAGATTGAAACAGCATCAGCACGCTCGGTGAAAGTCCACAGTTGTCTAATTCACGAAGTAAAATATTATGCGGCAGTCGATCAAAGGCTTTAGAGAAATCTGTATATATTATGTCAACCTGTTCATGGTCATTCAAGGCTTCGGATATATATTGTGTAATACACACCAAGTTGGAAGTTGTGGAGCGACCCTTAACAAAACCATGTTGATTGCATGTTATAATATTCTTTACATGATTATACAGCGCATCGTGAACATATAACTCAAAAACTTTGCTAAAGTTATTAATGACTTGTAACGAACCTATTTTATTTTATTTGGCTCACACTGTACTTTAATTGTTTGGCGCACGCGGTACCTGAAATTGCTTAGCGTATCGCGATTTTTGCACACGACACTACCCGCCGTTCTGTATAAAAGCCGGCGAAATTGCCTTTACCAGCAGTGCTTAGCTGGCTCTTTCCGCGGCACTCAACCTTCCTCTACCCCAGGGTGTTTAGCAGGTAACTTCCGCGGCACCCTACCTTCCTCTGGGTATCCTGAGCGTTTAGCTGGCAATCTCCGCGGCGCTCCAGGTCTTGCCCGTATTCCGTATTCCGTCGACTCCGAGCGTTTAGCAGGCCCTCTCCGCGGCGCTCGAGGTCTAACCGTATTCCGTCGACTCCGAGTATTTAGCTGGCTCTTTCCGCGGTACTCGACGTCGTCTCCGTGGTCTTCGACACTGGGTGTTTAGCAGGCTCTTTCCGCGACACTCAGCGTCTGCACCGTACATTCCCTACCGCCCTCTTCACTAATTTATTATATTATTATTTCAGGACCTATTTTATTTATGTTGGGGAGTTATTATTAGCATTATTTGTTTACAGGGTGACATTTTATTTTTATGAAATAAATATTTTATTTTGAATACCGAGTCTTGTAATATTCCTGAACCTTGGACAGAACTTCTCCACCGAGTGAACCCGGACTGATTAAAGTGGTTGTACTAGTTCGGCATCTGCGACCGAACCTTGAAAGTACGTCACAGACTGTAATAGGGCGATAATCAGAAACATTATATTTATTTCCAGACTTATATACAGGATGTATACGCGAGGTTTTCCATATTTCAGGAATTGTATTCGTAGATATAACAAGATTAAAAATAATCTTAAGAGGTTCAAGTAATAGACAAGCACAGTCACGAACAACAAATGCCGGTATTTTATCGGGCCCCATTGTACAATTAGATTTTAATTTTTTTATAAACTTTGAGATATCTGCTTCAGCCACGGGATTAATATGCAAAACATTACTAGCATAATAATTTCTAGGAGATTGTATACCATGAGAATTACTGCTAGCTACAATGGCATCAGAATCGTATGCGGATTTAAAAAACGTAGCAAAAGCTTCAGCTATACATCCCCCATCTGTTAACACTTCATTTTTAAAAATCATATCTGAAGAACTAGATCCATTTTCACGTTTATTATTAATATATGACCAGAATTTTTTGGGTCTTTTTTTAAATTTTCTTCAATCACTTTCATATAGCTTTTATGCGCATTACAAATGTTTTTTTTAAGTTTAGATCTTATAGTTTTAAATGGTTCGTAAGTTTCTGTACTCTTAGACTTTTTATATAAATTCCATAATTTTTTCTTTAATCTGATATCAGATATGATTTCTCTGCTAAACCAAGGAGGATAGTGATTTGCATATTGCTTAGGTGATGTAAGGGGTACATAGCTATCAAATAAATTATATAATATTTCATAAAAATAGTTGCATGCATCATCCGGATTATTAAAACTATGTAAAGTGGACCAGTCTATCTCAATCATCGCATTATATAGTGACATGAGGTCAGCTTTCTTAAAATTGTATCGTTTTTCGTCACAGAAAGTAGCGTCATGTTTCGGGTTGGCAAGAGAAACGAATATATTCAAAGGAGGGTGATGTTGATCAGCTGGTACCATATGACTAAATAAATAAGACGCTTTTAAAGGATAGGTACCTTAACATCGAGTTCCCGAGCGTCATCTTACGGTCATTTGGAAAAACACTACTACTTGAGAAAAATTATCATACAGAAAACTGTGTCACAATTTAAAAAGAAAAGCAAAGTTGCCAGTATAACTGGTAGAGTTCGCTGTAGCCAAAAGAAAGTAAAGAAACTAATAATTAATTAAAAATCTGAGGTTAAAAGTGTTAAAACATCTAACATGCTTTTCTATGAACATGAAACATGGATGCAATGGATGGTTAAAATTTAACATATTTTTGCAACGTGATGAAGGTAAGTTATCGCTGCATCAGGATAAATGTTTTCTGTGTTTGATTAAAATTTAATATAACGCAAACAGTTAATTATAGTTAGTGAAATGATTATCTAAATTGCCTTGCCTGCTTTTGTTTGTTTTATTTTTTAATATAAAATACTGTTGAATATACTGCTGTGTACCAAACTGCAAAAATATATATTATTCCTATGGTATCAAAGCTTCTTCAGAGTTACTGCAGACAGGGAAATGTTTGGGGTTAGAATCAATTCGCAAATTATGTAAACCAGATTTTAATCTCACGAACAAAAATTGTTACTTTGAATTAAATGTTTTAAACATATTGAGAAGAATAACTTCACCTTATTTTGGTATTTATTTATTTAAGGTTGATTCGTTTTTTTAGTGAATGTAAAAGTAATGGTAAATACTTATATCTACGAGTCTACTGATTTTTTTTGCTAATACTGAGCATATTTAAATTTTCACAGAAAAAAATAATCAGTAGTACATCGTACTGATGAGAACCATTGTAGTTCGGAACAAATGTATTTAACAATAATATTTAGCATAAAGTATACATCTATTTTTTATCATGTTAATCGCTATTAATTACTAATCATGTAATCAACTTCTTTTCCTATTTATAATAGAATAAAGCATTGGAAAAACAATTCTCTTTTTATTATTAAACCAATCATACCTTCTTTCTTAATAGATATATTATAAAATTCATTGTTTTATTATACTGTTATATAGTGTGTAACTTACATGAAATAAAATTCATAAATCATTGACTACATAATTTTGTAAAAAATCTGTTCAACTTTTATATTTGAACTTTTAATTTTTTACGAAATTTTGTTATCGAGGATTATGAATTTTATTTCATATGTACGTTGCACTCTATATATTAAAGTAAATTCAAATTTACCGCCAATTGCTGCGTAATGAAGCTTATTATACAGCGACATCTATTGTATAGATTTTGAAAGTTATAGTTTTCTCAAAACAGAAAACGTAGCATAGTGCAAATGCTATTTTTTCTCCAAATGAACGTAAGATGCCTCTAGGTATGTCTGGAGCAAGTCGTGCTTCCCATGAAAGACAGAGAAAAGAAGCCTCTTATTTAGTTACTCGTATGGCTGGTACTAGCTGTACAGTAGATTCAATTATACTACAATTAATATTACTGAAAACCAAATCCAGCAAGCGCTCGTTTGTGTTAAGAACATAATTATACTGTGTGAAAGAAAAAAAGTCAACAATTTCATTTAAGGACGTCAATTTTACACTGGTACGATCTCCATAAAATTCAGGTATGTTAAAATCACCCAAGAAAACAATGTTAGGGCCATATAAAAATTCAAGTGATAATATTGCCTCGGCAAACAGAAGAAAGTGCTGAAGCGAGATACTAGGCGGGATATAAACTAATATAATGTACCAGATTTTCCGGCATTTCCCAATTTTAATTATCAAAATATCTATCATATGCAACTGGCTGAAGGATTCATTATCATTAAGTGATATATTCGTTGCTGACATCAATGAATTACAGGCAAGTAATACACCCCCGCCACGAGTAACAATCATAGCAGTAAAATTACGGTCAGAACGGAAAACCTTAAAATTGGAGTTAAACAATTCACTGTTAAAACCACCTGAAGACAACCACGTTTCTGTTAAAATGAGTAATAAAATCATAGGGAATTGAGTCTGGACCTGGTGATGGCTTTTTTACAGCAGCTAGTGCATTTTCTAGCTCTTCTAGTGAAAAAGGATTGTTGAAAGGAGACAGGATGTTTTCAGAAAAATCTAGTTCACATTCAGAGTTATTTTTTACTTGTAGAAAGGTTGGGTTATAATTACTGTCACTGCTTATATGCTCAAAATATCGACCAAAGACGTTTGTAATTTCGTTTGGATCATCTATTAACTGATTGTTTTCTATGAGTACCATAGGAGGATTTGAAAAATTATTTCCAGCTATGTTTTTAACTTTCTTCCACACTTCCGAGCAAGGGGTATCCATTGTAATAGTTGAAATATAATGTTGCCAAGAGTTTCGCTTACTCGAAACAATGGCTCTTCGTGCTCTGGCCCTAGCTTTTTTGAAAAAGATCATGTTTGCCTGCGAGGGGTTACGTTTGAATACATTAAGGGCCTTTTTTTTATTTTTAACAGCAACTCGTACCTCATCATTCCACCAAGGGACACATTTTTTTGGACGATAATCATCCTGCATAGGAATATGCAAACTTGCAATATTTAATATTTCTTCGGTAATTTTATCAACTGAATTGTTAATGTCATCGTCTAGGGGGGGAAGTTTACAAATCTTCTCCATAAGCTCTCCAGTTAGCTTGATGTAGTCGCCATTTTATGCGATTTGGATTGGTGTTGAATTTTGTGCTAGAGAATTCCATTAGAATTGGACAGTGATCACTAAAAAAGTGATAACTGAGAGTATTCCAATTTATGCGCATAGCTAATTGTGATGAGCATATGGATAAATCAATGACAGAGAAGCTGTTCGATCTGCAGTTTAAATAAGTGGTTTCTCCCGTATTTAGAAGTATCAAATCTAAATCATCTATAAATTGTTCTAAAATATCTTCAGGTGGCCTCCTTTAAGTTGAGTCAAATATCTAACTATAAAAATTATTATAAAAATTAAAATTATTTAAAGTTAAAAATCGACATTGACAAAAGTGACAGCCTGTCAATGAATTAAATATGACATATCTACTTGAATAATGTGTACCATTTATGTAAAAGAAGCAATCCTAAAAATGCAGAAATAGGTCAGATCTCATCTATTGTGGTTGAATTGTCGTGTTCCGACTGCCAAAGGTGAAGTTAGATGTTTATAGAGTGTTTGCATTAAAGCAGGTTAGTAAATTTAGATAGATTAATTTCTTTAGCCAATTATTGAATAGAGCTTTGTCTGTGGAATTGTTCATTAACCTACCTAGATGTTTAGTATCAGAGAACATACATATGACTTCATTGATAGGAATTGTAGGAGATTTGATTTATATTAGCTTAAAATACCTTTCTAATTCAGTAAAAAATACTACATGTTGCCCTTATCTTTTGTATTTATTACAGTTTTTCAATTTTAGTTAAAAAAAAAATTACCTAAATATTTTCGTGTTGCTCAAGATAATGTAGAACCAGTTTTAAAGACGCCAACTGCAAAAAAAAAATAAACAATGTACTTTTTTATGCAACATACAGATTTTCTTATAAAATTATTATTTTATTGATTTCCACATTAGAAGCAATTGGGTCTTTAAAATTATTCTAACACAGACAATGTAGCTTACGCTAAATGTTGCAAGCTATGAAAATAAATGTATTGCATCAGTAAAATCACCGTAAGACAAACTGTCACTTCTTGTTACAGTATTTATACTCGATAGTCATAATTTACACATAACCGTTAGTTTGAAAATTGTTAAAGTTCGTTGTGGTTTGAAAAACTATCATTTTGAATGTGTTATAACTTGAGAAAGAGGATTACACATTAATTGAAATTCTCCATAGCGATTTTACGTTTGAGTTGAGATGCTCTTAATTCTCGAAACATTAATGTAATCGATTCAGTGATTTAGTTGAGTACTGAAATAAGCAGTGCTGAATTAGAAACAAATTCTATTTAATTTTAAACAGAAAAGGTAAGCTTAAAACTAGAAAATCCGAAAATATTAATAACATGAGCTAATACTAGTACCTATAATTAATCCAGACAAGTAATAACGAATTAAGTGAGATGCTCAAATTGACCACCTCAATTTCTGATGCGTCAGACAGTACAACACAAACATATTATACTTTTCAATATTTGAAAACCCCATTGTTATTAAAAATTAAATATTGTTTAAATAACAATAAACTGTAAGAATTTTCAAGCACCATCTGCATAACATATCACAAGAATAATCAAATTGTCAAACGATGACATTACTGGAGTAAAAACATTTGTTTTCATAGCTTTCAACACTTAGCGTAAGCTACATTGTCTGTGTTAGAACAATTTTAAAGACCCAATTGCTTCTAATGTGAAAACAAATAAATAATAATATTATAAGAAAATCTGCATTTTGCATAAAAAAGTACATTCTGTTTATTAATTTTTTGCAGTTGGCGTCTTTAAAACAGTTTCTACATTATCTTGAGCAACATGAAAATATTTAGGTACATTTTTTATACTAAAATTGAAAAAACTGTAATAAATACAAAAGATACGGGCGACATGTAGTATATTGCATTAAATACGAAAAAACAGGTAATGTTTTGTGGCCATAGCCTGCTTGGATAGATTTTTTTGTGAACCACAGCGAACCACATACGATATTTCAAAAATCTGTTTATATCAGGTGAAAGGTATCAATTTTGCAATCAAAATTACCATATTACCAATAAGTTTTCTCTATCTCTTTAGATAAAAAAGTTAGATAGCCTTAA